>JAHDVE020009490.1:0-76345 GCA_022606495.2 Halesus radiatus | reverse complement strand
CCGTGCCGTACGGCTTCACGGAGCAAAGGGCATGTGCACCTCCGACGCCCGCTCCCGACGCGTGAAGCTGACCATCAGAGGCGCCGGGTTGAACACGACCCTCTCCATCACCGCGAGCACCATAGCCGAGCTGAACCTGCCGGAGCAGCAAGTGCCAGGACGACGCATCACCCCGAAGCTCTTGATCGGGCAAGACAACGCCCACCTGATTGTATCAAGAGAGGTCCGTGAGGACAACACTACGCGAATAGTGTCGCGGACCGCTTTAGGGTGGATCGCTCACGGGGGAACAACCCCTGGCGCTGACGACCCAGCCACTACTCTGGCCCTGCAAGCAGAGACCGCCGCGGACGCCCGCTTGAGGGAGTTGGTGAGGACAAACTTCGCCATCGACTCCCTCGGCGTTACATCAGCAGCTCGGGTCAATGCTCAGGACGCAAGGGCACTAGCGATGATGGGAGAGACCACCCGCCCCCTCGCTACCGGGAGGTGGGAAACCGGACTCCTGTGGAAAGACCCGACAACCGTGCTACCCGACAACCGGCAGTGCGCACTGAAGCGGCTACAATCTCTCGACAAGAAGCGGCGGCGGACCCCACCCTGGCGGCCGCGTACGCCGACAAGATGTCACAACTTGTCGCCAAAGGCTACGCCAGGAAGCTTTCAACCCACGAGGCATCATTACCTGCCCCGCGAAAGTGGTACCTTCCTCACTTCGCGGTGACAAATCCCAACAAGCCGGGGAAAATCAGAATCGTCTTTGATGCCGCCAGCCGATGCCGAGGGACGTCTCTGAATGACCAGCTGATGACCGGCCCTGACTTGCTGTCCTCACTCCTGGGGAACCTCCTTCGCTTCCGAGAGGGAAATGTGGCCATCGCTGCAGATATACAAGAGATGTTCCTGCGCATCCACATCAGGAGAGAGGACCAGCCCTCCCAGCTGTACCTTTGGAGGTCGCCTGGCACACGGGACCCAGAGACGTACCAGTTGACATCTATGATGTTCGGGGCGACGTGTTCCCCCAGCAGTGCCCAGTACGTGCGAGACAGAGTGGCCGGGCACTACGAAACCGAGCACCCCGCCGCCGCAGCAGCCGTTCGTTCCAAATTCTATATGGACGACTATTTGGACGCCGTGGATAACGTACACGAGGCTGCCGCACTGGTCCAGAGCGTGAAGACCCTCCTTGCAAAGGGAGGGTTCAACCTGACCAACTGGGCCTCCAACAGCCCGGCCGCTATAGCACGGATTCTCCCCGGTGAACGAGCAACCGCCGCAGTGCAGATCAACAGCGGAACCACGGGGACGGAGCGCGTACTGGGACTGATCTGGGACCCGTCGACTGACCGATTTCTTTACACCTTTCTCGACGCGGTCAGCCCCCAAGAAGCCACACGGCCTACGAAGAGGCAGCTCCTATCCATCATCATGAAAATCTTTGACCCGGTGGGTTTCGTCGCCTGCCTCACTATACGGTCGAAGATTTTACTACAAGCCGTGTGGCGCTCGAGCATCAGCTGGGACGACCCCATCGCCCCTGAGCATGCCGAGCGATGGAGGGACTGGATGAGTCTGCTGAGGGAAAGCAGCGTGTCCATCCCGAGACGGTCACTCCGACACAAGCTGAGCAACGTTACACTGCACCTCTTCAGTGACGCGTCCGAGCAAGCCTGCTGCGCCGTCGCCTACTTCGTTGAGGAAGTGCAAGGCGCGCCGCGAGCCACCTTCATCGCAAGCAAGTGCAAGGTGGCGCCACTCAAACCGCTATCAATTCCCCGCCTCGAGCTGCAGGCCGCGCTCATGGCGGCTAGACTGGCCAAGACTATTAAATCTGAAAGTCAGGCACGAATATGCAGAACCGTCTTCTGGACCGACTCGACCACAGTGCTGTGTTGGCTACGCACCGACCCACGGGCATACTCCGCCTTTGTGGCGAATCGGTTGGGCGAGATCGACGAACTCACCAACATAGCTGACTGGAGGTGGGTTCCAACCAAACAAAACCCCGCTGACATCGGCACCCGAGACTTGGCACTACCCGACCTGTCCCTGCAAGGAGAATGGTTCTGCGGACCTGCTTTCATCACGAAACCCGACGAGGACTGGCCCGAAGAGCGCGCCCTCACCACGAAGCCCGATGACTCGATCCTGGAGACTAGGCCCCAATATGTCGGCCTCATATCCACGGCCGGGGAGGCCCTGCCCGCTATCGAGAGGTTCTCCTCATGGTACCGCCTCATCCGCGCCACAGCATGGATACTGCGCTTCATAAGGCGTTGCCGGATGGGGTCGGGCCGACCTACCGAAGGCCCGCTACGAGCCGAGGAGCTCAAGGAGGCTGAACGCAGATGGGTGATCAGGTCCCAAGAGAATGCCTTCACCCCCGATCTTCACAACATACAGCACGGCCAGGCGCTGCCCGCCGCTAGCCGCCTAAACAGCCTGACGCCTTTCCTCGGCCCAGACGGAGTCATGCGGATGCGCTCCCGTTTGCAAGCAGTAACCGGAGCCACGAGCGTAGCCAAGACTCCGATCATCCTGGATGGCGATGACCCTTATACTCGGCTGCTGATCCGACACTACCACCAGAAGGCGGACCACCCGAGCACCGAGAAGACCATCGCAGAGGTACGGGGCAGCTTCTTCGTACTGCGGCTACGTACCACTAGCAGGAAGATCGCCCACGACTGCCCAACGTGCCGAATGCGGAAGAGCAAGCCCGTCCCACCCATTATGGGAGCGCTCCCAGAAGCTCGCCTGACGCACCATGTCCGCCCGTTCACACACTGCGGACTGGACTACTTCGGCCCTATGGAGGTCACGATTGGCAGACGCCGAGAAAAGCGCTACGGGGCCATATTTACATGCCTCTCCACTCGCGCCATACACCTAGAACTGGCTGCGTCGCTGAGTGCTGACTCGGCCATCATGGCCCTGCAACGGATGGCGGCCCGCCGAGGACAACCAGCAGTGATGTACTCCGACAACGGTACCAACTTTCATGGAGCAAACAATGAAATCCGAGATGCCGTGGAGTCGCTCAGCCAGGACGCAAGGATGCAGGATACCCTAGCCATACAGGGTATCGAGTGGCGCTTTACCCCACCTCTGAGTCCCCATATGGGGGGAGCCTGGGAAAGGCTAGTACGTTCAGTGAAGCGAGCCCTAGGAGCTACACTGAAAGAAAGAGCCCCGAGAGAGGAGACACTTCTTACGGCGCTTGCAGAAGCCGAGTTCGTGGTCAACAACCGGCCCCTGACCCACGTCTCGGTTGATCCGAGAGACGAGGAGCCCTTGACCCCCAACCACTTTCTAATGGGGTCAGCGGGAAAACGCCCTCACCTGTCACTATATGACAAAAAGGAGGAGGAGGTATGCCTCCGCCGCCAGTGGCGCATAAGCCAACAGCTAGCAGACATGTTCTGGAGGCGGTGGCTTCGTGAATACCTCCCCACCATGGCCGCCCGGCAGAAATGGCACCACCGGGCCGACCCCATCAAAGAGCACGACTTGGTGGTCATCATGGACCCCGCTCTACCCCGAAACAGCTGGCCACGCGGACGTGTAATCGAAGCTAAGCCCGCCGCTGACGGACAAGTAAGAATTGTCCGCATACAAACAGCCACCGGCATCTACGTGCGCCCAGCGGTCAAAGTCGCGGTCATACTCCCGGCACCGACGCTCGCACCAGCTTCATCACCCGCATCAGCTTCAACACCCGCATCCGCTGCAACACCCGCATCCGCTGCGACACCCGCATCCGCTGCAACACCCGCATCCGCTGCGACACCCGCATCCGCTGCAACACCCGCATCCGCTGCGACACCCGCATCCGCTGCGACACCCGCATCCGCTGCACCACCAGTACCAGCTTTGACGCCCGCACCGACCCACGCCAGCCCAAGGGTGCCGATGAGGACCGCCCTCCGACGGCCCAGAGGGACTGGCCGGCGAGGTCACCGCCGGAGTACACGTCTTCACAGCTAGGCACAGACGTTACTGCACCGAGGGGAGAATATACCAGACGTGACTATCAAAGTTTGTAATACCCTCCATTTGCATAACATCAACCAGTACATAACTCAGTAGGTGGTACGACTAGATACGAAATCAACTACTGAGTTCGTGCAGTTTCGAACGAGAGACGACTCGATACGTTCTCGATCGAGCTGGCATGTAGTACTGTCAGGCTCATAACAGACGACCTGACCACAAACGAGAGAGAGAGAGAGAAGCGACTAGATACGCGTCTCTGTCTTGTTTGTTTGTCTGCACAAATAATTAATTGTGCAACGCCCGACTTTAATTTTAACCTGATAGAAGCGACTAGATACGCATCCCTATCTTGTTATGTTTGCACAAAAAGAGGATTTGTGCAAACGCCCCATTTCAGTACATATTGGCTTTCGACAAGCGTAGTTCCGGGGTTTTCGAAGAAGTGATGATGACAGTGCACGTCATCGTTTTCTTTTTCCTACGCCCCTGAACCTCGTTTTCGTCCCGAGACGCTACTGGGTGCTAACGGGACATTTCTCCGACCCCCGCCACCCCTACGGTCGCTCCCGGCGACGGTCCCGAAACAGAGCGGGCTCTCATTGGTCGAGCCCCTCTGATCCACAAAAACCTTTCAAAATTATTGTTCTACCAAAATTGTCTGTCTTTGTGAGCGATTCCTGCGGCCGCGGTGACTGATCTAAATAAACGATCTTTTCTGATCTGTTCATTAGCGCCCGCGTAATCGAGTAAACTTACTTATTTTATGTTTGTACAATGCATTTTTTTGTAAATTGACGGCAAAGTATTACCTGTCCTACTTTGACCCCCATGACATACTTTGTAATAATTTTGGTTGCTTTAATAAAAAATAGGTGAAGATTGCAATAGGCTCAATTCAAGCAGAAGGTCGTGATTGACATCCTAATTTTTTGATCAAGTCGATCCAAGATTGACAGAGTCTACGGCAGCTCGCGAAATATTCACGAGTTCAAACTGCCCGATTCGCCGCACGGTATCGCACCGAAGTACTTGAACGACGAGTGCATTTCTAAAATTCAGAGTATTCTCACGGATTCAACACGCCTTCTACCTACTTCGCCTGCATCTTCACCCGGCCTGAAAACCGACCGTGACTTTCTCTTCGCCCTCACCACCTCCTTGCAAGAAATCGTTTGCCTTTTTCAAGGCATTTCTCCCTTCCTTCATACCCTGCTCTGAAGCGTCGAAGTGGCCAGCCTGATCTTCTTCTTCTAAAACGTGCGCAAGAGTTTACAGATCTTGTCCCGTACATAGACACTGTCTCAAATAAACCTATACGATTTGTATTCATATTGACATATATTGACTTTTCTAAGAATAAATATTTAATTTATTAGAATAACTTGTTGAAGCTTGTGAACCTCATTGTAATATTTAATCATTGAAGAAAATATTAAGAAATCTTCAAGAATGAAATATATTTTAATATATCGACCCGTAGGCGAATAGTCTCAAGCGTCGGTTTCGCACCCAAGCATCGCGGTTTTCAACCCTCTGTAAAGAAAATTCCTTCACCAATACACAAGCAACAACTTCTGCTTGTTATGATTGAGAATCGAAAATTTTCTGGTAATTCGAACACTCAGAAATGTGTCTTTCTTTAAAAATCATATAAATTTAAATAATAATTAATGCGAATGAAACGTTTGAGTTTTCACTAAGTAGGTACTGCCACAAATCTTGTAAAAAATAAGTTATTATTATTTTTACTAAAAAAGTTAGTATAGTATGTATTTTTCAAATTAAAATTTTTTATTTTTTATAAACAATAATTATTAGCCTGAAACACTCATCCAAATTGAAAAAAACCTTTCCGAGCAAAGATAAATGTCGCCGACAGGACTCGAACCTGCACCCTTCTGATGTCCGGTCAGATGCTCTAAAAAAGTTGGTTGTTTACAGGTGAAAATATAATAAAAACAGTAATTATTGAATGGAACACTAGTGTATATTGATTAACTTGGCGGGTTTGCGATAAGCCGACGTAGCTCAACGGTAGAGCATCTGACCGGACATCAGAAGGGTGCAGGTTCTTGTCCTGTCGGCGAAATTTATCTTTGCTCGGAAAGGTTTTTTTCAATTTGGATGAGTGTTTCAGGCTAATAATTATTTTTTATAAAAAATAATTGTTACCCTTTGCGCTATGCACAAAAAATCTTGTCTTAAGTTTTTAAGAACTTTAGTTTTTTCAATTAATAAAAAATTTTAAGTTTTGTTTTTATACCGATTTTGAAAACGTGTTTACCGTAAACCTTTTTAAAATTATAAACAACAACGTAAAAGTCTGAAATCGGTGTACATTTTCAATTTGGCCAAATGGTTAACTCTCTTGTTAACTTGCAAAGAGATAAATAAGGTTAAATTGGCACAGATCAAGTTGTTGGGTTACAACATTCGATTGAATAAAGAGGGGGTCGCGTGGATCCGCTGTACTCCGAATGGACTCTTCTATTTCTTATCAAGTAAATAACAATCGAAGACATATTATTGAAGACCGTATTAGCAAATATCAAATGAAATACAAAACCGAAAATACTAACACTGATCAACACTCTAACCACTGAGCTAATGAGACCTAATTACTTTCAGTCTTTTTAATCGATATCATACCTCAATTTAAGAATTACCAATGTCATCTTTAATTAATTAATCTATTTTTGGCTTGTATCTTTTTACTATAATTTTTTTTTTTTGGGAGACAAACAGTATACATAAAAATGAAGTATAATAAAGAAATGATATAAATTTGACCATTAAAAATAGCTATCTCTTAAATTTATTTTCATATTAATATTAATAATTTTTATTTATATCTCTAATTTAAATGTATTATTCAATGTTTTATAATTATTTTGTCATTAACATTTTTTGATCTGTTACTCACCTACTTTAATTCATTTTTGTTTATGCTCATATTTTGTATATTCTTAAATTATTATTTTAAATTTTTTATCATTTTTCTATACTTGAAATTATTTTTTAGTATTCATTTATTCCTGAAGATGATAGCATTGCTATCGAAACATGTAGAAATATTTATATATTTTTAATAAAGTGGTATATACAAAGTGTATTTTCAATTATATAATAAATAAAAAATTAATTATACAAAATATTAAAGAAATTTAAATTGAAAAGTTACATGTGATTTGTTATGGGGTGTGGAAAGGAAGGGAGTAAGGGGGGGTCGATCTAGTTCAAATTTATGTGTGCGATTTTATATTAATCAAAGAAAAATAGACTGGTGGTAGTATAAGGTGAGTAGGTATCTGGAGTTATAAAGGCTCGATAGATCGCCGGTGTGACTTACGAGTGTGTGTCAGAGTTAAAGATGTCAAATTGTAACCAGTGCGTGTTAAAAATGTGTGATGCCCGATACATGAAGGAGTTTTACTTAAAATTAGTGTTGCATCGAGGAAGGCCATGCAATTGGTCCAATTTTTTATGATTACAAGGGTCTACCAGAATTTATTTGCAATCTAGATAGTATCTCAGATATACCTATTTGATTTTTATTTATATAGCACATCTATTGACTTTTCTGTCTAGAATGAATTATCACACTTTATTTGAGATTTGTTAATATTGCTAATAAATCGGTTTTACCGATAATAAATCATTGGGTAGGAGTAAAAAAAAATGTAAGTAAGTCGTCGCAATGTGGTTTGAGCACAGTTTAAAAATGGGCTTGTATGCCGAAACAGGTGTCACAATAATAAAAACTAAAATGCTTTCAGAATTTAAAAACAATAACATTATTGAATTTGGTTTAGATTCATTTTTTTTTAAATCATATTTAAATTATTCCAAATAAACAAAGTACACGCTCTTCCCGGTCCGGTACCTGCTGGTCTCCCACCCTTGACCCTTCACTCGCCCGTTTTTATCAATCTATAACACATGTGTATCTTAGTTCATAGTTTAGTAATATACTGCCCTGAAGAAGCTACGGCAGTGGCGAAATCCGGTCGGCTAAAGTATATTACAAATGAAAGTGATGTTAACAAAATTGTGATGTGCTATATAAATAAAAATCAAATAGGTATGATTTTTATTTATATGGCACATCTATTGAGTTTTCTGTCTAGAATGAATTATCACACTTTATTTGAGATTTGTTAATATTGCTAATATTAATCATCAATTTCTAATAAGGGTGTATTATAAGAAACTCCAAAACTGAATTTAATATAATAATATCTTTATTGTGATTAAATTTTACTGTAACTAAAATAGAGTATGTAATAAAGTGTACAATGTGGTTTGTAAAGTAGATATATAAAAAGGAAAATAGGAAAATAATATAATAACAGTAGTAATATGTAAAGAACAGAAATGGATAGTTATAAGGTGAGGTTTCACATAACTCGCCTCACTAGGCTAGCCTGTGTTGAGGCAGTAATTTTGCTTATTATTTTATAATACCTGAATATACACTTACAATAAAATATATTCCGTAAATGGTTAAATCAATAACTTTGAATTTTGGGTGAGTGCACCGCTAAAGGCCCTATCAATACTTTTAATCCAATTTTTTACACTGCGTTTGAATTTTTTTTGTGAATCAAATTTGTTGATGCTAACCGGAAGAATATCGTCAAGTACCTAAAATTCCGTTTCCCAAAAGTAGTATGAGTTACAGGAATTTGGAGTAAATCTTGAATAGGTCGGAAATGAGAATCAATTTTAGATAAAGATCCGGACATGCACTGATGGGAAGAACATTGGGTTTGATAGGAATCCCCGATTCTCTGAAGTATGAAGTAATTGAAGACTAGAACACACTCTAACGAAGTGCATTAAAAATGAAGGAACTGATAATATTGATGACTTCTAACCCATCGAAATTCAGAATTTAATTAATTCGACTAAGTTCTACGCCATATTAAGAATAATGAAATTTGTTAAATCGTGAAAATTGGAAATTTTTTAAAAGTGAATTCTTACACGAATGTCTAAATTTTAACCGCCTTGCCCATATGAACGTACGTGATACGGCTGCTATATTATAGCCCAAACGCAACAAGCCGTATCCCGTACGTTCAGGTACAAAAAAAGCTATAGAGTATGGAAGATACTCTCAGTATCGCCCTGGTGAAAGACCACCATTCAGAATTGAAACGTTGCTTGAAATGGCTTTTAGCCGTGTTTGGTGACCAGATCTGAATAGCCAGGTATTTCGCTACTTTCCTCTTCCCCTTCTCCTTACCCTCCCCAATACCTTCAGCCTCACAACATTCCCCAATTGGTAATGTCATAGTCTCACTGGCTCCAGACGGTTGGGAGCAGTTGGGACTCTTGTGAGGTATTCATATAAAAATTAAAAAAAAATAAAAAATAAAAATACGCGAAACCCACAAAACATTCGTATTCGTCAAGTTTGTTCCTGTGTCATCTCGTTTAGTATTTCGAGGTCAGCCGAAGCAAACGGATGTGTTCGGGTACTTTCGTCTCTCCCATACAAGTTGCGTCACTAGTCGCATATATTATTATTGCTAAATCTAATGAAAAAAACGATGTTTTTTTTACCTACTTTTTCAATAATAAAACAAATGACGGGCGGTTAAAGAATATCAGACATTATATTCTAAAAACATGTGAGTCAGAAGCTTCGATATACGAGAAAAAAATTAAAAATCGTCATTTATTTCCCTATCCTTAGGTACTGTTTATTTTCAGTATGTTCGTCTATTTCATATTTTCATTGATAGTTGTTAGTAATATATTCTTCAATGATTTAATATATCAATGGGGTTTATAAGCTTCGATAAGTAATTGCAATAAATAATAATAAAAAGATATATTAAATTTGTTATTATAAGTCAATAGTATTCAAATCAATCAATTAAGAAAATATTCTCATTTAATACGGGGAAAACACATTATAACTGTAAGTACCCCGCATAATAGACAAATTTAATTATTTTCTAACTAAATCGGATTTGTCGATAATTAATCATTTTAAACACCGTCCAAATTAAAATTGAGTAGGAGTAGAGAAAATTATATAAGTAAGTCGTCGCAATGTGGTTTAACCACAGTTTAAAAATGGACTTGTATGCCGAAACAGCTGTCACAATAATAAAAACTAAAATACTTGCACAATTTAATAATAACATTATTACATTTGGTTTACTATAATTTTATTTTATTATTCCCAATAAACAAAGTACACGCCCTTCCCGGTCCGGTACCTGCTGGCCTCCCACTCACCGTTTTTATCAATCTATAACACATGTATATTTTAGTTCATGATTTGGAAGAAGCTACGGTAGTGGCGAAACCCGGTCGGCAAAAGTATAAAACAAATGAAAGTGATGTAAACAAATTTAGTGTTTTATTGATTAAATTTAAAATGAGTTCCAGAAATTAAACACAAAAACAATTAATAAATAATGTTCTCGTAATTACTGTAAGAGATTCGTGTCATTGAATATTTACATACCTGTAGTTGGGAGGAGCAGAATCTACAACGTGCATACATTTCTTCAAGAAATCATTTTCATTTCAGCAACAGTTTTATTAGTTTGATAGTCAACCACTGAAGTCGTCTTCTTACATAATACTAAAATGGTCAATTTTTGTATAGTGCCATTTAGTGACTATCACTCCTGGTTTGCATCTTGTAAAAGTACATAGCCGCGTTAAAAAAATATGTGTATTATTTATTGTTTTCAAACTAAATTAAATTAAAAAAGAACTCTTAATTTATAAAAAAAAAATCTGCTAGATTATTATTATGACGAGTGACAGCTGGTTCGCCTTCCTAAGGCATTATAAAACTGTGGAGAAGACACTTACAGACGATCTATTTATATTATTTCTATATTCATTTTATTAGGGGCTTTTAAATAAATATGTTTTAGGACTTTTCTTAAAAGTTTCGGAAATGCTTTCTGATATCAAACTAAATGGAAGGTCATTCCAAGATTGTGAACTCAGTACATTGAAAGCTCTGTCCCCAAATTTAGCAGCATTCGTACGAGAGGGTTCAGACTTTTCGACGCATCGGACTTAGCCGACCTGAGCGTAAGTTGCCTCTGAATAAGATTGTCCTTCACGCAGAGTCAAGTATGATGGTGCCAGCCCGTCTACTGCCTAAGACAAATTCTAAATAAAACTCTTTTTGTTACTCGAAGCCAGTATAGGAAATCGCGTAGAAGAGGATTGATGTGATATTATTTGGTGGCACGGCATATTAGACGAGCTGTTGAGTTGAACACTTCTTATAATCTAACTTGTATCCAGTGTATTTTAAATCACTGAAAACTACCTACATACACGAATTTGAGAATACTTTTTATCATCCCTCCGCAGGCGGGCATAGGTCGGAGAATTGTGGAGTGTTGGTTGGCCCATTTATATTCCGCAGTGGTTGAATCGCTTCCAAACTTTCCGAATTCCACAAACAGATGTCGTTGCGGCTAAACCCGTCTCCCCTATCCGTGGACCGCCCCTCCTGCCCCGCGCCCGCCGGCCGAGCCGACCACCCTTCAATGGTTGAGATTAACGCAGGCCTTAACTTTTAAATGTGCGGGTGAGAAGTTGGTTGGTCGGTTTCTCGGCTAAAAATCACGCTCAGGTGGATCCGCAGGCTTTTTAAAGGGAATTATTTATACTGGACAGATTATAAATATTCATAGCGAAGTTTTCCACCTCAATTATGTACTAGACACGTGTTATGGTATGCTAATTAAGTTGAGAATTTGAGGTTATGTTCTTGCAATTGAATGCATAATAATGAAAACTCATTATCTGAAAAGGCTTTTTTGAATAGTTTATGTTAACATACGAGTATAAACCACTTCCTTTAGAACGCAAACTGAGGCATAGATTTTATTTATGAATAAAAAGGCTTTACAAAAGATTTTCTGGCACTGAACAGTCAATCCCTATAAAGATTTCTCCAATTTACATCGAACCTTTCGATTCCGATTCCGCTCGCCTGGGGCAGTTTAAATAAATTGATTTTCTGTTCGATATTAATTTTATTTTTATTTTATTCTATTTGTGTACATAATAGTTATAACATTACAGATATACTTCTATCATTTTTTACAAAAGTACAGTTAATAAAGTAAGTATGTAGTGATAAAAACTTTGCAAACTCATTATGGGTTCCAAAGAATACGTAGAATTTTTCATTCACCGTATTCAGGTTGCTCTTCCCACGGTCGAATTAGGGTACAGATTTGTGCAACTCTTTCGATAATACAACATGTTGTGGAAACGTTCCCGAGTGTGATATTCTGGCACAAATAGATTGATTTGTCAGAATTTCACTATTAAATACGTGGTCGTTGATTATTTAAAATTTATATTATAACCTTCCCGTTGCCAACAAAGTTAGTCAAAATCTCTAAAATTACTTAATCCTCCAGTAATCTCTAAAATTAATTAATCCTCCAGTAATCGGCCGCCGGACCGCCAGCAGGTACCAAATTTTCACACACGCGTAATTCGGTCGGTTTGGTAAGTCAGTATAACTCTGATCATCCCCCAGAGGCTTCGTTCGAAGATGAATTAAGAGGTTTAAAAAAATTACAATAACGATTTTATGATATTTGTTGCACGGAAACACAATAAATATGTAAGTCATAAGAATAATGTGCAATGAAATTTATGAAAAAATGAAAAATGCCTGGGGTAATCGAGTCACCCCCCATAGCAATACCAGTTTTGTTTTGCATCTTGGCACGCCGAAGGTTAACAAAACTTAACATCAGCAAGATGGTGGATACAAATAAGAATACGTTCCATGGAGGCGCATAAACACAAAGACGTAAGATTTTGTCATGAATTCTTTGATTGTTCAAATTATAAAATGTTTCATATGGAGACCTAGTAATACAATTCGACTCTAATACACTTAGCACCAGCGAGTTGTAAAGTAGTCTAAATGTTAGTGCAAGTTGGAATGAACGGGAGTTGCGAATGATGAACCCCGGCAGCTCAAATGATTTTCTGCATAAGCATGGTGAAATATCATTTTGTTGTCGAAAGTCCTTAGCAATATCAAGGCAATGAAAAATGTTACCATTGATTCATTTCTCAAACACGATCGGCTATTGTAAATGTCTGGTAGATTTGTGCAGAAAAAAGGAAAAATTAAGCTTTCTTCTGGCACAGAGACATCCCCAACAACACACGTCTATCGGTTTTTCTCTTCGGTGGTTACTATTGATTGAATTAAAATATTTTACACTAAAGAATTGAAGTTCATTTTTCCTTCCTTTCTTTATTTACTTTGAAAAACGTTTTACTAGACATATTAAGAGACCATTTTGACACTTGGAGAGACAGTATTAGCGATAGTGGAGTTTCCAACCTAGGAAATGTCGCTGAATGAGACATACAAAGTGTCAGTAATGTCCGGGAATTGGAAACTTTGCTTTTGCGAAAACGGAATTTTGAAGTTGCTTCTAATTGTAACTCAGAGGGTTGTTTAGAGGAATTTCAAAATTTCAAAGTTAATATTCAAGTTCTGTTATTGTTTCATTATGAGCCAGTTGTTTCACATTGCTTGAATAATAATAGAACTTCAATACTAAATTTGAAATTTTAATCAATCCTTCAATTTTACTCGATACAACCCACACTAACGGTTTATTAATTTGACTAACTCTCCACTAAGGGTAACGAATGTGCAACTGACATTTTGTATGAGAGATACCACAATGTTGATATACAGAACGTGCAGGGTTTCCAGTGTCTCTTTGTTATCACACGTCATTCGACATCACACTGTGTTAATTACAGTATATTGACCATTATTCCGCCATCCCAATATCTCAGTCAAATCCTAAATGTAAAAGGCGACTATACAAAAGGCACCATACTCGTTCATTGGGAACTTGTACCCGCTAAGCCACTGCAATTAGCTCGTCAGCAGAAGTTTAGTGCAACAATATTATACAATACAACAATAAATAACAATCATCAATTAGTTGTTTTGTTTTAGTGTTACGCAATTAGTTGCATCATACAAATGTTACGCAATTAGTTGTTTTGTTTTAGTGTTACGCAATTAGTTTCATCATACAAATGTTACGCAATTAGTTGTTTTGTTTTGGTGTTACGCAATTAATTGCATCATACAAATGTTACGCAATTAGTTGTTTTGTTATAGTGTTACGCAATTAGTTGTATCATACAAATGTTACGCAATTAGTTGTTTTGTTATAGTGTTACGCAATTAGTTCTATCATACAAATGTTACGCAATTAGTTGTTTTGTTATAGTGTTACGCAATTAGTTGTATCATACAAATGTTACGCAATTAGTTGTTTTGTTTTAGTGTTACGCAATTAATTGCATCATACAAATGTTACGCAATTAGTTGTTTTGTTATAGTGTTACGCAATTAGTTGTATCATACAAATGTTACGCAATTAGTTGTTTTGTTTTAGTGTTACGCAATTAATTGCATCATACAAATGTTACGCAATTAGTTGTTTTGTTATAGTGTTACGCAATTAGTTCTATCATACAAATGTTACGCAATTAGTTTTTTTTTGTTTTAGTGTTACGCAATTAGTTGTACCATACAAATGTTACGCAATTAGTTGTTTTTATTTTTTTTTTTACTTTTTTTTTATTTTACTTTTTTTTTTGGAAAATTAACAGCAAATCCATAATTTTCATACATATAACAATATAAACAATAAATTATGCCAATTATAAATATATATAAGTTTTGTTATAGTGTTACGCAATTAGTTGTATCATACAAATGTTACGCAATTAGTTGTTTTGTTATAGTGTTACGCAATTAGATGTATCATACAAATGTTACGCAATTAGTTTTTTTTTTGTTTTAGTGTTACGCAATTAGTTGTATCATACAAATGTTACGCAATTAGTTTTTTTTTGTTTTAGTGTTACGCAATTAGTTGCATCATACAAATGTTAAGCAATTAGTTGTTTTGTTTTAGTGTTACGCAATTAGTTGCATCATACAAATGTTACGCAATTAGTTAATTACTAGAACAATATAGGAAAAAATATATATTTTAAAAACATGAAAACGGCATCACAGTTTTGTGATAATGATAACAGAATACAATTACACAAAATCTATTAAATAATATTATCAAAATATATCACATAACTATTCTTACATTATTGTGTTACTTGGTTATCATTTGTCTATACTTGACATTATTATTTTATAGTTTTATATATATTCCTGATGAGGAAAGCATCGAAAATGGCCTTCAACGACGAAAAGCTGACACAATAATAAAAAAAAAACAAAATCCTTGCAGAACTTAATAACAGAATTATTAAATTTGATTTATGTTTTTAAATTTAATATAAAACAAAATTTAATAACAGCATTATTAAATTTCATTTATATTTAATTTCTAAAAAATCCATACATAAGACACTTCCCAAAAGCCAATACTTTAACATCGGTGAGAATTTCATCCTAGAGCAATTGTTTTAAATTCGAATGTCAACTTGTTAAATTATATTATAGGTTGTCGAAATTAGAAGTTGTAATGCCTTTGAATCTATTTATCACACAATTAATCCATGAAATGAGATTGCAAAATAGTAGCCTGGGGACGGTAGACGGTAGACGATGCGGGTACTATTTCGAGTAACAGGTGATAAAGAAGAGACATGGGACAACTGTTCATGCTCTGTTATAGTCCTTTGTTCTCTCTCTCTCTCATGTCGTATCTTTCACACTAGACGTCAGTCGCACGGTCTTCGCCAAAATTAAGTAAGTTTATTAATTTTTCTGAAGGTTTTCTTTAGCAAACACATAATTTATTAACATTTTTTGGCGACCAGAAAAATCAACATACGTCTGAATTTGCACACTTTTAAATGTGATATAAAGTCATCAATAGCACGAAGAAAAATAATTATATCCTTTAAATATAACCTAACCTAACCGAGTACACTATTTTTTTTAAATGGTTAACTAGAGCTGTTAATAGAATTTTATTTTATCGTACTTTTAAAAACCATATCACTTTAAAAATTAAATAATTACCTAAGAAATTGCGAAAATGGCTGTAAGTTTGTTTTTGACTAATTTGTTTGGGTTTTTATCTTTGTCTCACCGGACTACTGTTATGATTATTTTTATAATAATTTTGTATATAGGTTTACATCGCTTCACTTAAATTGTAAAACCGCTCGTCTCAACACAGTACTGCCCTAGTGAGATGAGTGACGTATAAATAAAAATAAACATACTATCTAAAGCAGTGTGTGCATAGCATGTGTGAGTTCCAGGAGGAATATGGAAAAGGGAAAAGATAAGTATTTATATGAATATGAGGAAAAAATCGTAACGTGTCCCACTGTGAAGAGGCGACCTCTGTAATCTGCCCGTTAGCTACGTAAGTTGGGGGCGAATCTAGAGCCGCGAAATAAACCTCGGGACGATAAGCGGTTTCTTAAAATCAACAGATTACTTACATAAATATGCGGGTGATGCGGATGTCATATATTATATAGCCGATATATCAATATGACGTTACAAGAGGAAAAATTATAACATTGATTGGGTTGTACCAATCCCATTTTTTCTGTGCAACCAGATACTGCAGTGCTTCCAGTATGTTCACGGAGGGGCGAGTTTCCGGTTTTGCAGCCCTTATAAGATCCAGGGTGGCTGGAATGAGGGAAAGAATAAACAGCTCCAGGAATATCCTCATCATGGAAGCCCGCCTCAGTTCAGCCTCCAGTATCGACGCATACTGGACAAATATATTGGCCCCTCACAATATAAATGCCGCAGCACCCTAAAGGAGTTATTTTAATCTTATTTAGTTAAATTCTTATTTTTTTATTTTTTTATTTTAATTTTTGTTTTATGTGTGATGTATCACCTTATACTACTGTCTTATAATTATTTAACTTTTTTTTTTTTAAACTCTTGTACTTATTTTGTATATTTTTTATAACTATTGCATGTAAATTTTATATGGAATGTGTGGGACTGCACTAACCTCCCCACATACCGGAATAAACATTTATTATATTATTATTATAGATTACAGTAAGCAGGAGCGTACCATATATATACGCACATAAGCACTGCCTATCCTATCTTATTTATAAGACCAATCAATCTACGCTTTAAAAAAGACGCGCAATAAGGTGTCAAAGGCAGGAACTAAATATGCAAAATGAACGCACACATCATATTCATATGTTGTCTTCATTCGACGCAAACAATATATACGTGTGCGCGATGAACATTCAAGAAACGTGTTGAAAAAGGCCGTGCCTTTCGGTACAAATCACAAATACATTATTCTAACGAAAAATTATCATTTCATAATTTTGGATTCATGCAATTGTGGGGTCAAAAAAATATTGAAATTTTATATATCCACGAGAATAAGCGTAAATGAAGCAGTTATTTGGATAGATAATCCTAACCAACATTGGCTAAAGCAAAAAACTTAGCCATTATTATCGAATACTTACCACGTCTGTGGTAAGCTTTCAATATCAATTAGCTGTTTTTCCAACTGCTAACCATGATTAAAAACTGTTTGCACGCCGCTTACAGTAGATACCTCGGTACAAAGCGTCAAAAAATTTCTATAGCACTGATTTTTATAATAATTTTGAACAATTTCGACGATCAAAACCAGAACATTTTCCACCAATATTGATCCATTTTTAATGATTTTACTGGTCGCCATATTTTCCACGGTTTGGCATTTGAATATATATTTGAGATACATCTTATGAACCTTAACAAATAACATCGTCATTATCATAGAAAAGGAAAAAGAAATAACACCGATAAAACCGATTTAGTTAGAAAATAATTAAAATTCTCTATTCTGTGAAGTTTTTACATTTATAATGTGTTTTCCCGTATTTAATTAATGTTATATTAGAATCATTTGTTCGTTTATTAATTTCTAATTCTTAATTTAAATTTAATCTAAGGCCATTTCTTTGTTCATTATCATTTAAATACGGGGAAATTAAATCGGTTTCATTGATAAAAAATCATTATTTTTAAAAACCTGTCCAAATTTGAATTGGGTGGAAGTAAATAAAATCATGTGAATAAATCGTCACAATGTGGAGTAACCGCAGTTTGAAAATGATATTTGACGCCGAAACAGCTATCACAATATTAAAAAAAAAACTAAAAATACTTGCAGAACTTAATAATAATAAAATAAAATTCGTGGAAATTGTTAAAATATTTGCATTTGAATGGGTTTTGGGATTCCTTTCAATATAATAAGGAATTTTGCCAGAACAGAAACCGAAATTGTAACTCTACAATATTTTGGTAAATATTTTTTGCAGCGATTGATTTGCTGATTTAATGTACGAAATGATACAAACAATGTAACGCAGCCTCTCCGAAACGTTGAAAGTACCTGAAACCCCCATCCACTATGAAGCAACATAATGTTTACCCGAATAAAGTTCGTTAACTACCTCTATACGTTTTTTGGGTCGTTAAACAAACACGCTGTACGTATTCTACCATACTTGACTAATATGTGGCACATCTGAAATTCAGCAAAACGAGCTTTCGTGCTTTTGACATATCGTCGAACCTTTCGTAAAGTCCGCAAATCCATAACTGCGCCATACGTTAACATTGAACCAGGGTTTCTCTCAAAATATCGCTAGTGTTTTAAACAAAAAATAAAGTTAATCAAGTTGAATAATATTTTTACTAAGTTCAGTATTTTTTTTTTTGTGATTGGTATTTCGGCGTTTGAAAATGGTTTTGAACTCCAAAATTATTAAATTTTATTTATTAAATCATTTAAGATAATACTATTAAATTTCAACTCAAATACGAAACGGAAAATGTTGAAAATCTTGTCGAAAAATTCAATAGACATTCCATGTAAATAAAATAACGGTAGGTATATCCGTGACACTATCTAGATTGAAAAAAAAATCACGTAGAATCTTGCAGTCATATGGAAAGGTAGCAGCCAAAACAATATGGGATTTAATTGAAGATGTTATTGATTGTTCCTAAAAATTGAAATATGAATCGTTAGAAATTATGGAAAACAGTAAGGTGGTAATAGCTTGGTAGGTAGATAGACTGAGAGGTCCTAGGTTCAAATGACAGATGCAACTGTAACCGTTTTTATTTTCTGTGTCTTTTCTGTTTCATATTTCATTTGAGATTTGTTAATACTGACTTTCAATGATTAAATATTAGAATGCGGTTCATAAGCTTCAATAGTAATTCAAATAAAAAATATAATTGATTTGAGTTCTATGAATTAAATGCAATCACAGTAATTAAAATCCATCAGAATTAATACCTGGTTTATTCGTCCTTACAAAATCGTGGTAAATAATTTATGCTACGTAGCAAATAGTTCATAACTCCTGAAGATGGAGTTTTGCAACCTTAATATTTTTTGTATGCCTATCGTCATTTCCTTAAAGGCCACATTTTAATACTAATGAAAATGTTAAATAATCTCCAATCCTTTTTGTATCAAAGGTAGTTCGGTTTTAAATCACGCATTATTGTATCAAAATTTAAATTCAGCAGGTTTTTTTAAATCATATTTCTTCTCTAAAAAGAGAGTACGAAAACAATGTGCAATATAGTTGTGAATGATGAATACTTGGAGCAGGTCGATGAGTTTGTGTATTTGGGAAGTATGTTTCCGAGAGATGGAAAGACTGATAGGGATTTTGAAAGAAGGGTGAATGCAGGAGACTACATTAACGGAGGACTGATCGCGGTTGGCGCTAACAAAAAGTTGTCCAGAGTAGCGAAGCTAGCAGTCCACAATGGAGTGCTGATATCAACCCTGATGTATGGCAGTGAGGCATGGAATTGGCAAAGAAAGAGTGAAAGTAAACTGAATGCCGTAGAAATGAGATCTCTGAGGCGAATGTGTGATAAAACCATGTATGATCATGTGAAAAATATTGAGATTCGTAAAGAATGCAAGGCTGATGTAAGCGTCATGAGCAAGATTAAGAAAGGGACACTAAGATGGTTTGGGCATGTAGAGTGAATGAACGAAGAAAGGAGTGTAAGGAGAATATATGACGCGAATGTGAATGGAAGAAGAAGCCGGGGACACCCGAGGACGACATGGCACGATCAAGTGAATCAAATACTTGAGTCAGAAGTTGGAATAATAGAAGAGAATATATGAGACGATGTATGAATGTAAATGAAGTAAGAAGTGTATGCCAAGATCGAGTCATTTGGCCTTTCTGCCTACCCCTGTGGGGAACCGGCATAATGGTTAGTTAGTTAGTTAATATTTCTTCTAGAAACTAGCGGTTAGTTCATTATCAGGCACAACTTATTTATTTATATAATAATTTTAATAAGATAAAAAATATTTTTGTTTTAAGTCACTTTATTTTATTTATATATATATTTCTGCATTCGACCGGTTTCTGTTGGACTCAACCTTCTTCAGTTATGTACACAGTGTAACACAATAAAATAATGTATTCAAACAAAAACATTTCTCATTTAAATTATAACGTCAAGCCGCAAAGAGATTGATTCCTTCGATAAATTTAATTAGACTTATGAAAAATATTCTCAATCTATAAAGCACACGCCCTTCCCTGTCCGCTATCTGCTGATGTTTTATTTTGTTATTTCTTTTATGTTACATTTAATACATGGTTTAGATACATAAAATTTAGGAAATACGAAATAATCGCCTTTTCATGTATTTATAAATATTAAGAAACAAGTATTTTGTAATTTAATTTATTTTTATTAAGGTAAAGAAACATAAGACAAAAATCGCGATAAACTACTTTTTAGTACTTGTCATTCAAAACCTTATAATAAATGTAAAGTTGAGGTATTTACATGTATACGTATATATAAAATAAAAACACATGTAACAAACTAAAATCTTTAAAACATATTTCACAATAATCTTACTCAAATATATTTATAAATATATATGGAATTATTTCTTTTCTGAAAGTACCACTAATTTCTGAACACCATTTGGATCAAGTAAAACACAACCACTTGGACTGTATTGATTTTAAAAAGTTACTTTGAATTTCCTTTGACCCATCTTTTTATAGCAATTTAAAACCTTTTAAACTATCGCAGCGCCCTCAATTTTTGTTTATTTTTAAACGATCATAGTTTTTATTCCATATTTGAAATTAGTAAAATTGTTTGACTCTGTGGAAAAAAATTATTATCAACAGTTTTCACCTTGGCAAGTCAAGTTGCATCCGGTGATTTTTCGCAGGTAACAAACTACTAGTTAGTCAATAATAGCCTGCATAACTGCATTACAGGTAGAGCGCAAGACGAGCCCCGGCTAATGGGCTGAACAATGGAGATTATTAGCGGACCAGGTAATGCATGCTTCTAGTAGACTACTAGTAGGTACCAGTAGCAGTGCTAGTACCCTCCATCGCTAATCGAATTACCCCCTACGCCACTCATGCGCTCCCGGTAGTTTGCAATTTATGCACCCCCTTGTAGAGTTTACAGTGAACCTATAAAATTGTGAGTTATCGCTTTATTTTCCTCCATATTAGTTTTTCGTTATAATGTTGTTTTGTGAAGGAGTTGTTTTGTTTTAAATCGATACTTTTTTATGCATCAACATAAGTTTTTTAATCAAGTCAGGTGGCTTGCAGGATATTTGATTAACAAAGATTTTTTTTTTAACAATAATTTTCTAGATTTGTTTTCGTAGAAAGCAATTACTTTGTGGTTGACATATTTATTAAATAAAACAAAACTTTGTTTCCAATAATCAACTCAATTTGTCTTCCAATCCCATAATATATTAAAAAAAAATGTATTTTCAAAGTTACTACGCCAATGAAGAGAACTGGCTCTTCAGTTTGATGTGGTAGAAGCATGTAAATTAATAACAATAATATTAGTTTAACATAATATTAAGTAGTGAATTATACGCACTAGTAGTTAGGTAACATCAATGACGTCCTCCATGGTCCAATCCGAAGGTCGCGGGTTCAAATCCCGGCGTGCGCAAGTATATTTTATTTAATTGATTTGTGCTGTTTCACAATTAATTAATTTAAAAATAATATTAAGTATATTTGCGCACGTTCTAGAGTGGAAGATACTCTCAGTATCGCCCTGGTGAAAGAACACCATTCAGAATTGAAACGTTGCTTGAAATGGCTTTTAGCCGTGTTTGGTGACCAGATCTGAATATCCAGGTATTTTCCCCACCTTCCTCTTCCCCTTCCCCTTCTCCTTCCCCTCCCCAATACCTTCAGCCTCACAACATTCCCCAATTGGGAATGCCATAGTCTCACTGGCTCCAGACGGTTGGGAGCAGTTGGGACTCTTGTACGGTATTCATATAAAAAAAAATCAATACACAAAAATATGGGTTATACTTTATATATATATATTTTTTATATTAACTAGATTTTAAAAAAATATTTCCAATATTTTAATATTCTTTAATCCTGAGGATATCGTTAAAGGAAACGGAATCTGGTCCCGAAGGGGTATAAAACAGTAGCAACGATATCGACATCCCCTCCCACTGGTCTGCAATAAACGAGGACAATATATTTTTAAATTTTTACAATTAATTCAGTTTAGTTTTTATGTGTGTAGTGCATGCGAGTTTTGGTGCTTGGACCAATATAACGATAGCATCCATAATTAGGAAAGAGAAGGGAGATTGGAAATGTAGCTGACATAACATGTTTTTATCGTTTTTTTTTAATAAAGAAAGACAAATATTCCCTGGTTACGAATAGCTTGACAATATTTGAAAATCTCCTACTACCATCACAATAAGCAGAAAATGTTACTTGTGTCGTGATGGAGGATTTAAGTTAGCCGAGGAATTGATCTCACGACGCCTGAGTTAGACCCAGACGCGATGCCACTTTTACAATGAAGGCTTTTAGAATATTATTTACATAAATTAACGTAAATCACTTTGTGGCATCATTTTTAATTAAATGATTAATCTATGCCATTTGTTCCTTCATCAGGATATAAAGCTTTTATACTGAAAACTAATGACACAAGCATAGACAAATTATCAACATAGGTAAAAATTAACAATTAGTGACGAAAGAAGGTAAACGGTTGAGTATTAATATAAAAATAATTAATTAAAATAAACATTAAAAATATATATCATTGATAATACTCTGGAATGAATAATGATACCGAAAAGACGGGTCTTACCCTCAATGAAAAATATATATTACAATTAAGTTTATATATATATACATATATACTTTAAATTTATTTAAATATACAAGATTATTATAAAATTTAATCATTGAAGAAAATAATATTAACATAACCTGTAGACGTCCTTTTTTTTATTTATTTTTTATATGAATCCCTCACAAGAGTCCCAACTGCTCCCAACCGTCTGAAGCCAGTGAGACTATGGCATTCCCAATTGGGGAATGTTGTGAGGCTGAAGGTATTGGGGAGGGGAAGGAGAAGGGAGAGAGGAAGGTGGGGAAAAGGTTAAATACCTGGCTATTCAGATCTGGTCACCAAACACGGCTAAAAGCCATTTCAAGCAACGTTTCAATTCTGAATGGTGGTCTTTCACCAGGGCGATACTGAGAGTATCTTCCACTCTGGAACGTGCGCAAATATACTATATATTATTTTTAAATGAATTAATTGTGAAACAACACAAATTAATTAAATAAAAATTACTTGGGCACGTCGGGATTTGAACCCGCGACCTTCGGATTCGTAGTCGAGAGCCTTACCCCTCGACCATGGAGGCCGTCCTGGGTTCGAGTCCCAGATGCGACTGAAATCTGTTGTATATTTTCTGTTGTATTTCCGGTTTCATGTTTCGTTTAGGTTATATTAATATTATTTTCTTCAATGATTAAATATTACAATGACCAATAAAAAAACACATAAATTTGTTGTAGACCACTTTTATTTTATTAATACTCTACCGGTTTCGGAAGCACCCTTCCTTCGCCAGGAGAATATTATAAGTTATAATATAAGGTGCTTCAGAAATCGGTAGTGTTAATAAAATAAAAGTGGTCTACAACAAATTTGTGTTTTTTATTGTAAATTATGGCGGTCCACAAAGTTAATGCTTTTTATAAGTACGTATTACAATGAGGTTTTGGAATCTCGGTTAAAATATTTATTAATTAAAAATTAAATATTAAAAACTTATTTAAATAAACAAAATTATTATAAAATTCTTTAAATAAACCAAATTATTATGAAATTATTTAAATAAATAAAATACTAATTATTACACTTATATCAGAGAAGAAATTTTACAAAAACACAGAACAACTAAGGCATCGAAATTTTATTTACCTTCTCTCATCACTTATTGTTAATTTTTGTCAATGGTTATAATTTTTCCAACGCAATGTCATTATTTTTCAGTATTCTCTACATCCTGATGAGGGAACCGTTGGTTTCGAAACATGGTGATAGTTATTTATAAAATATTGTTTTATATAAAATAAGTCTTAATCATGTAATATTTATATAATTTATCTAATCCTACTCATAAACAGTTCAGTAGATAAAGCACGAGTATGGCAAATATAAACGTACAGTGAGTCTTATTAGCATAGAAATATTGAATGTCGTTTCTTTTTAAACACTTCTTGTACATTTATGTATTGAACCCGACATGCCTACTTAGTTGATTGTTGAATTTAGATTGTTTACTGTTTTCATACCAACAATTGGTGTTTATTATTAGAGCAAACACCTTGATAACACCTTCCAGAATACATTCACGCAACGTGCCACCTAATCCCCATCCCTCTCCGCTCTCCGCCCTATTGAGTTGCTCTGGAAACATAACGAACGTACTAGAAAGCATTTTGATCTGCAATATCATGTTTTGAGCTTAACTGATCTGAATACCTTGTGATTATAGTAATAGTAGTTGGATTATATTAATTGATAACCGAATATTGGATTTAATATTGATTTGTAATCGAAGCCTATCTACTGGGTGAGACAAGATTGAAAGAACAATAACATTTTTTTTACATATATACATAACGAATGCCGTAGAAATGAGATCTCTGACACGAATGTGTTGTAAAACCATGTATGATCGTGTGAAAAATATTGAAATTCGTAAAGAATGCAAGGCTGATGTAAGCGTAATGAGTAAGATTAAGAAAGGGACGCTTAGAGGCGCGTGGGGCGTGTGGAGCGAATTAACGAAGAAAGGAGTGTAAGAAGAATGTATGACGCGAATGTGAATGGAAGAAGAAGCCGGGGACGTCCGAGGAAGACATGGCACGATCAAGTGAATCAAAAACTTGAGTCGGGCCATGTCAGAAGTCTGAATAATAGAAGAGAATGTATGAGACCATGTATGAATGTGAATGAAGCAAGAAGTGTATGCCAAGATCGAGTTGTTTGGCGGTCCGTCCTCTCTGCCTACCCCTGCGGAGAAACGGCGTGATGGTTAGTTAGTTAGTTACATAACGTTAACTTATGCATTTATTTGGGTAACCGGAAACTCGGCACAGTGATATAAAGTCATGAAAAATGATTAAAAAAAACAATTGGTTAACTAGGTTAGGTTAGACTTGATTATCTACTTCAATGCTATTGTAAACTTTTTTTAAATATTTTACCACTGACAGCACGGGCAATAGTCATATCATCTATTCATCGATGTAAATATGTAAGTTAGTTATGAAGGTGTCTAGTTTTAAGACATTTAACAGTATTGTGAATTGACCCACTTGGTCATAAATATGCATTAGCTTTAAGTCACTAGTTTTAAGTCTTTACTTGTATGTCGCTAGCTATAAGCTATAAGTCACAGATGTAAGTCACTAGTTATAAGCCTCAGTAGTTAGTTGCTAGCTCTAAGTCATAGATGTAAGTCACCAGTTATAAGCCTCAGTAGTTAGTTGCTAGCTCTAAGTCTTAGTTGTAAGTTATTAATTAAAAAAAACATATTTATAACCCACTAGTAATAATTCTTAGTTGGAATTCATTAATTATAAATCTTAGTTATAAGCCACTAGCAATAAATTTTAGTTTTAAGTCAGTCATTATAAATCTTAGTTATGAGCTATAATAGGAATAAATCTGAGTTGTAAGTCATTAATTATAAATCCTAGTTATAAGCCACTAGTAATAAATCTTAGTTATAAGCCACTAGCAATAAATTTTAGTTTTAAGTCAGTCATTATAAATCTTAGTTATGAGCTATAATAGGAATAAATCTGAGTTGTAAGTCATTAATTATAAATCTTAGTTATAAGCCACTAGTAATAAATCTTCGTTCTAAGTCATTAATTATAAATAATCTAAGTTATAGATTAAATATATCAGCACTAAAGCGCCCGTGAGGTGATATACTTACGAAAACGGCGCTGTAGAAGTAATTAACTCATTATTATTATCTTGGGTTTTTAGGTTATATTTTTCATGCTTTTAATGATTTTATATCACTTTTCAGAAGTGTGCCGACTACTGAAACCCTTTATCGGGACTTAAGTTAAACTATATGTTTACAGTGTCCTAGTAAAAGATTACCAAACAGAATCAAAAAGTTGCTGAAATTGCTTTAGCCGTATTCGATGACCAGATCTAATTTGGTAGGTATAACCCCCCCTTTCCTGTATCACATAACCTTCTACTGGTTCCATGATAATTCACCACATGTATGAATCGACACACTTTTTAAAAGTGATATAAAATCATAAAACGAAGTATAGAAAAAATACTATTCTGAAAATCGAATCTCACCTAATCTATTTTTTTTTTATTTAAAAAAAAAATTCATACGTGTGTTGATTTATTCAATAATCCCTTTCCACTCATCGCTCAGTCTTTGGAAATCTTGAAAGGTAGATGAAATTCACATAATAAGTAAATTCGAAATATATTTTAACGTAATTTTTAGGCTTTGTACAGTCCAACCGAGGCGACATTTTAGAAAAATGTGATTAAAAATTTAACCAAGTGTTACTTTCATTACGACAGACAATCGGAATAATCTTCACGGCGTAGTGGTCATAAACCTTATACCTCCCATTGGAGCACCAAAATATATATTGTAGCGTGTTTGGTGTTAATGGTTCGTTTAATTTAATTGGTAACTTCATTTATTGAAATGAATTTGGTAGCAAGTTGTTGCGTGTCTTTCTTTCCTGTTTACGATCCTTAAATTATGCTTATTGCTTATTACGTCATTTCCACAACGCATTACTCTTTCCTCTAACCACTTCGGAACCCTTTTAAACCCCTGCGTTGTTTCTCGCCTATATTGCATTTTCCCTTAAAACAACTAAATTATATCTATCTATTTTGTATGTCTAAGTTATAAGAAAGCGCCCGTCTAAATTCATCGCAATACCATGAATTTTTTCAGAACATAGAAAGTGTTTCTTCATGATGGTAGCAGGATGAATTTAATAATTGGTGGGTTATAGACTTATTGCTTATTTGTATCTGCACCGAAGAGGTAAATCGACAGAAATGTGTTGTGGATGTATTCATGTGCCCAGAGTAAGCACAATTTTTCTTTACTTCTGGTAAAATTGCTAACATTTTCTAATTTAGAAATATTTTTTTCTTGAGCAGAAAAGCGATTTCTTTGACCAATATAGTGTCTAAGAGTCGAAAGGTCGACAGGTAGAAAGGTCGAAAGGTCAAAAGGTCGAAAGGTCGAAAGTTCGAAAGGTCGAAAGGTCGAAAGGTCGAAAGTTCGAAAGGTCGAAAGGTCGAAAGGTCGAAAGGTCGAAAGTTCGAAAGGTCGAAAGATCGAAAGGTTGAAAGGTCGAAAGGTCAAAAGGCTGAAAGGTTAAAATATCTCATGTTATTTGGCGACATAAATTTTCACAATATTTTCACTCGAATCAGTATAAATCACATTTCCGTGGAAAATCTGTTCCGTAGTAAGTAATCTTGAAATGTTTTCCATTCATTAAAAAGAGTATTTAAATTAAATGTGTTGTGATCTCTTAGGGTATTTTGTAGCAATTACATATTATTTGTAAATAATAGATGTCTGACTAGAGCTTATTGAGAACATATATTTTGAGCACAGGTGAAAACTTACCATCTCTTGATTCTATAGCACAAGTTTAAATCCTGCCTAAACCCTTTGACCGAGGGGTCGATTCAAATTAACAAGAACTTTGTGATTTTTTTTCCATAACTATAAAGACTTTTAAAGGTCAAGTTTTTTTTTCTAATAGCTGGTAATTTTCTCTATTAAATAGTTTAATAATCGTTTGTAAGAAATTTGTGTGTCATAATTAAGGAAGCAGCATCACTTGATGTAGATTTAGATACATTCTACCACACCAGGATCCGATCCGAAATGACGTATAATTTCCTCCGACAATGTTGATTTTCAATTTGCGGTCATCATTTGGTAAGTATTTAACGTGTGTGTATACAGTTTGCTACTAACGAATCAATTTCAAGCCGAATTGATATGATACCAACAATAATACTGAACATTTAAATTCAGTTCATAGTCGCAATGATGGTACTCCTCTGAAGTACTTGCCTCGTTTTCTTCAAGTGTTATTGTACTATTAAATTCTAGGACTTGACTTAATCATCCTCTCACTATAATTTTAATCATTTTGATGTTTTGTTTTTCACCAGTACCTCTCTACTATAGGTTTGCTAGTAAAGTTTTTGTTATTTTCCTCTTACTTTACTCTATTATTAAATAAAAAAATGTATTGCAAAATATTATACAAAAATATATATTCACAAAGAACAACATACGTCATTTCTTAACATAATAATTTAAACGTATAATATGGTGATTCGTGTAATATTAAAAAAAATCGGTTTTGGAGTAAAAATCAAACAAATCTAAACGTTTCGTCACTGTTTTGACGTTTATGACGGATGCCATAGTAATTCGGCACTGCTAAGGCTCTTACAAAGAGGTGCAAAATTTTTGCTGCGACGGTGAATTATTCGTAAATAAAAAAATTGCAGCTATCTTAGTCCGTGGTGGGTGATATGCATTCTCAAACCTGCCCTGAATTTAACTGTATTTCACAATGTTCCTGTCGCCGTGGATTTCAGTTTGCTGTCAACGGCGTTTCTTTGTTACTGCTGTAATTTCGCATTTATTAATGATAGCAAAAAGTGAAAAAATGATCGAGTTAGTTCGAAATTTCCCAAATCTATATGATTTATCCCAGGAATATTACAACACATTCGAATAAAGTATAATATATGGATTAATTGATAAACTAAAGTTCTAAAAAACTTAAGACAAGATTTTTGTGCATAGCGCAAAGGGTAACAATTATTTTTATAAACAATAATTATTAGCCTGAAACACTCATCCAAATTGAAAAAAACCTTTCCGAACAAAGATAAATGTCGCCGATAGGACTCGAACCTGCACCCTTCTTATTGCCGGTCAGATGCTCTACCATTGAGCTACGTCGGCTTAACTTGGCGGGTTTGCGATAAGCCGACGTAGCTCAATGGTAGAGCATCTGACCGGCAATCAGAAGGGTGCAGGTTCGAGTCCTGTCGGCGACATTTATCTTTGCTCGGAAAGGTTTTTTTCAATTTGGATGAGTGTTTCAGGCTAATAATTATTGTTTATAAATATAATATATGGCTTCATATTAGAAAGGCTCGAATGGAAACATAATAGTAAATAAAAAAAAATCATTAAGAAAGTGAAATGTATTATTATTATTATTATTATTACTGCGTACCAAATACGTATGAATATACTGTAAAACTGTGAATTATTCTAAATAAATTCAGATGTGGTTGGCTTGCAATCGGAGTAAACGTAAAATTTTCAGCGCCACTACCTCTCCGAATGTTTTGCCCCGGTCAGTTGAATCAAGCGAATTTCTTCGCCTCCGCAGAGGAGCAATTTCGTGACCGCCGCGGCTGCATATATTTCGCGTCAGTTTGTGGAAGCCTCTACTCTTTAGATGACCCCATTTTTATGGATTTAAAACATATTCACACTATACACATAAACATTTACTAAGTTTGAAAACTCATTAAATGTTATTATTTTTACTCTTCTTTTTACAAAGTGCTGTCATATAAGTTATATCAAAACTAATGTGACTCCTTATGAATCAAATCTTTGATTTTATTACTTCTGCACGTAAGTTTTTAGGGTGATTGCTGATGTCCAATGTCCATCACCATGGCAGATATGTAAAGTGTAAAAACATTTTTATTTTAAATTGTAGAATAACGGCGTTTAATCCTCGGGCTGCAGTGTTCATTTTTTGAAAATACCCTCCTAAACTGGATACCACAAAGTTTTGGACTATCTTTAATAAAATCTACTGTCTGCATTTTTTAGCAATCATCTGAAATCAACAGTATAATGAAATACGAAACTTTTTCGACTTACAAAATGATTTTTTGCGGTCCGTCTATTATTATCTATCTATTATTTAGTATGGTATCATAGCATGGGGAGGTAGTACCTCATCTGCACTAGACCCAATCATAACGGCAAAGAGAACGAGTATGAAAAAATCCTTAAGCTACCACTTATTCCAGTCCAACTCAACCTTTAATATAATGAGAGTATTTGACGGTTGATAGATTTACGCTAATACAATCCTTACTCATCATTACGCAAGCAATCATAAATATTACGAAAAAATACTAAACGCTCGTATTACTAGAAATACTAACAAAGATTTACTCCGAATTCTTGTAACTCTGATTTTGGGCAACAGTAGTTTAGGTACTTTGCGACAAGATTTTTCAATATTTTTCAAGATAGCATAAAAAAATGTGGTTTACAAAAAAATAAAATAAACATTACATAAAAAAATGGATTAAAATAATAATACAGCCTTTACCGGTGCACTCACCCAAATTCGAAGTTATTATTTTAAGATTTTTCTGAACATATCTTGTATATTCATAAGTATTATAAATTAATAAAATAATTTGCAAAATTACTGCCTCAACACAGGCTAGCCTAGTGAGGCGGGTTATGCGAATCCTCAACTTATAACTATGCATTTCTATTCGTTACATATGACCTACTGTAATTATATTATTTTGTATTTTACCTTTTTATGTATCTAGTTTATAAACCACTGTACACTTTATTATACATGTATTTAGTTATAGTTGGAAACTTTATTACAGTAAAGATACATATTTTTATTATTATTATTATGTTAATAGCATAACTCCATCGAAGCCAGAGTAAAGTTAGCCTCTCAGAAGCTGGGTGTATTGTACAGAGCCCGCAGATACTTTAATAGTACATAACTGCTGACCCTGAACAAATCGCAAGTGTGCCCCATTGTAAAATTTGGCAGCCACCTCTGATCGAGAGACTCAAAATAACTAAAAAAACCCTTGACTCTGCAGAAACTCTAAAGAGATTCGTCTATCTTAAAAACGGGAATTTTTCCCCAAAATTTCCCCACCTCCCTATTCCCCTTCCCAATACCTTCAGCCTCACAACATTTCCCAATTGGGGATGCCATAGTCTCACTGGCTCCAGACGGTTGGGAGCAGTTGAGACTCTTGTGCGGTATACATGTAAAAAAAAAAAAAAAACGGGTTGCAATCTTTGGAGCAAAGATGTCAGATGGGAATGCTGTTCATATTCTACCGGTATTTTAATGAGAGATGCTCTGTGGAACTAGCGTCTTCGATCCCTTCGACACCGGTGCACAGTCGAGAACCACGATAAACGCGCGCCCAACAACTGTACACGGTTGACCATTGTCACATGAGAACCAGTCGCTTCTACGACTCGTTCTTGTGTTCAACAGCTCGGCTTTAGAATGATCTGCCGGCCTCTGTATTTCCTATATTCTACAAGATGAGTCTCTTCAAAACCCAAGTTTACTTCTTCCTATCCTCTAAAAAATCTTCCCCAAAGAAGAAAAAAATTGAGATCGCTTTGCCACATATATTAATTGCATAGTATACTCGTATTTAATTTCTTGATGTTGACTATACATTTACTGAATTCATTGCTGTCAGTTTTTTTACAAAATTATCAGCGTATTATGCTGATCCCATAGTGTTTATACTTACGGAAGCCTTCAGTCAATTTTTTTTAGGTTATGTTAAAATGTGTAGGTTGGATGGGAGATTAAAGGCACATTTTGTACAAATAAGTCATCAGTAAATATAATTTCTTCAAAAGATCGGTATTCAACTTGTGGCGGCATTATTAAAAAAATGAATTAAAAATTACTTTATATTAGTTAAATAACCCCTAAGGTGTTCAAATAATAACAATTATTCCGAATTTGCCAATTATATTTTAGAAACCAATCATTGTTTTGATATAAATGAAGGTTTAAAATTTTGCATACAAAATACAACCGGTTTACAATTGGACGTATTTTAAATTTTAAAAATCTGAAAAAGCGTTAATATTGAATTAAATATAAATAATAATCAAAAAAATTTTAAATAGCTATCTCTTGAATTTATTTTCATATTAATATAAATAATAAAATTATTTATATACAATCAACATGTTTCATGAACAATGTTCACATCATCAGGATTAGTTGTATACTAAACTTAAAAATCAAATATAGATCACATATTGTTGGAAAGGGTAGAAGGAAGGGGAATGGGTAAGAGTGGGGGAAGGTTATTACAATTAGGGATTTCAAAGACATTAGCAGGGATTTCAAAGTCATTAGCAGGGAAAGACCGGTTAAGTGGGAAATGGTTCAAAAGAGGGTTTATAAAAATTTGTTGCTTATTAATAAAATCGGGCATTTATAAACTCAATTGTAAAGATTGTAATTACTTTTATATGGGTAGAACAAATAGAAATTTTGAAGTAAGGATTAAAGAACATCTGAGGGCATTAAATGGCAACAGTGAATCTGAGTTCGCAGATCATTTATTGGAAAATGATCATAATTTTGACAAAAACCATGGACTTAAAATATTACATATGGGTTATAAGGAATCACAGATAAATGATTTAGAGATTTTAGAAATTAGGAAAAATGTAAATAATAAAGCAGACATAATTAATAAGCAACAAATTTTTATAAACCCTCTTTTGAACCTTTTCCGACTTAACCGGTTTTTCCCTGCTAATGACTTTGAAATCCCTGCTAATATCTTTGAAATCCCTAATTGTAATAACCTTCCCCCACTCTTACCCATTCCCCTTCCTTCTACCCTTTCCAACAATATGTGATCTATATTTGATTTTTAAGTTTAGTATACAACTAATCCTGATGATGTGAACATTGTTCATGAAACATGTTGATTGTATATAAATAAAGTGATGTAAACTAAGTTATTTATTCTTTTGATTAATAAAAGTAATTTATTATTTAATTTCTAGCATAAATTTGTCACTCTATGTTTTATAATAATTTATTAACATTTTTGATTAATTACTTACCTACTATAATCAATTTTAAATGTTTCTAATTTGTCTGTTATATGTGTATCATTTGTCTATACTTGACATTATTGTTTTTTAAAATTCTATATATTTCTGATGAGGAAAGCATCGCTTTCGAAACATGTTGATATGTATATATTAATAAGGTGATGAAAAGAACGTAATTTTTAATGCATTCATTAGTAAATATCACTAAAAAGCTTCCAAGATTTGGTGTTTAATATTAACTTCATGTGGTTTTTATATAAATCCTCTTTTTCCATGAAAGCTTTTATAGCATAAGTCTCTACTTTGTATATTCTACATCTTTTATTTCTAGCACATCTGTAAATAGAAGAGATTAACAGAATATTAGGCCGAGACTTTATGCCTCCTTTATGGTAAGTGTTATTTGGCACTCCCAGAAATTTATTTCAAAGGATGTTTACTCCGCTGAAAATAATAAGGAGGTACTCAGATTTTACCATTTGAAAGAGATAAATAATCTGTCCAAGCCTTTACATTTGTTTGATTTGAGATTAATTGATAATTGATTATAAAACAAATGTAAGTAATCAATTAATTTCTTCAATAGATTTACAGTTAAGAGGGGTCATTATTAAAAAAATAATCAGAAAAAAAATCATTAATTTTATCCTTATTAAAAAAATAATCAGATTTTTTTTAATGATAATATCATTATAAAAAAAATAAAAATAAAAATAAAAATAAAAATAAAAATAAAAATAAAAATAAAAATAAAAATAAAAATAAAAATAAAAATAAAAATAAAAACAAAATAAAAATAAAAATAAAATAAAATAAAAATAAAAATAAAAATAAAAATAAAAATAAAAATAAAAGCCAAAAATAAAAATAAAATAAAAATAAAATAAAAATAAAAATAAAGAAATAAAAATAAAAATAAAAAATAAAAATAAAGAATAAAAGAAATAAAATAAAGAAAATAAAATAAAAGAATAAAATAAAATAAAAATAAAAGAAATAAAAAGATAAAATAAAAATAAAATGAAAGTAAAATAAATAAAATAAAAATAAAATAAAAATAAAATAAAATAAAAATAAAAATAAAAATAAAATAAAAATAAAAATAAAAATAAAAATAAAAATAAAATAAAAATAAAAACTTAAAAATAAAAATAAAAATAAAATAAAAATAAAAATAAAAATAAAAATAAAATAAAAATAAAAATAAAAATAAAAATAAAAATAAAAATAAAAAAATAAAATAAAATAAAAATAAAAATAAAAATAAAAATAAAAATAAAAATAAAAATAAAAATAAAAACATAAATAATCAGAAAAAAAATTATTAACAATATCATTATAAAAAAATAATCAGTAAATGAATTATTAATGATGTTTTATTAAAATGATTTTTTTTTTTAAATTAAAAAACCTCTGTAACCTTTTTCCTCTTATTTTTCTACTTATTTCACATATTTATTATAAACGGTAGTGAGTTCAACCAAAACCAGTCGACAATGTATAAATATGATAAAGTGGATTAAAGCAAAGAATTTTTCATTTACGAGTAAATTATAGGGTGAAGCCACAAAGTGATTGCATTCTTCGACAAAAAAAAAACAATTAATTGCTTGTTTTTAAACGAAAACGGGAGCTTAGTCATACGAAAGATGTATTTAGAAATGACGTTGCATAACTACAGCATCACTTAACACCCCACCTGAGCGGGAAACTTGGATTCAGGATATTCATTACACCATTGCGAATAATGTAACGTTATACGCAAAATACGAAGTTACATTAGCCCGAACAAAGGCCACCGTCCGCGTCCCTTACATATTCCATTAGGAACTTTCTTTGTTTCACTTGCGATTTTCGTCATGTATCTCCCGGGAAGTGCGAACACTATGGGAAAACTTTATAGAGGTAAATTTCCTTGTTAGGGACGTGATGAAAGAAAAATAAGGGATGTTTGGGTGGAAATTAAGGTTGCAGATTTGGTTGAATTGTTATTAGCGAGAACTTTTAGTGGGAAGCCATCCTATCTGCCATTTACCCAACAAGGAAGCATTTCGTGATCTTTTCTTTTGGAAATTTGTAGTCCTTCTAGGATAATTTTGCATTCGAAACCTACATATACAAATATGCAGTAGTCATACGGAGATACAAAATATGTTATTTAATTTTTGTATTTTTTTTAGAATTTTTGTTGCATATGATATTATATTTTGTATTCACCCCTCGATTGGCTAGAAAAAAAAAATTCCAAACATTCCTTGGAAATGCTACAGATGTTTAATTTATTCGATTTGTTACTTTCATTCACAAACAGGACGTTTGTGGAAAATGTTTGTATTGCAAAAATGGCTACATAATCAATACAAATGTTCCTAAACTAATGGGTCTGCAGCATTCTTATTAAATCAGACACAAAATAAAAACGTTAATTAATTATACAAATAATAAACTAAATCTACACATTACGTACACCACATTTTAATATAACAACATTCAGCGAGTGACAGTGCTGCACCGGCGGGTCAATACTTACAGACAACTTTTGTATTTCTTCCAAGGTGCTAAAGTACTCCTACAGCCGTGTTGCAGGCAACTTCCCAAGACCAGCCGCATGCAATGTCCCCGACATTTCGTGTTCACCGCCATAATACTGTATACGTAGAACATATTAGAAAAATACAAACATTAAAACATTATAATTATTGAACATGACTGAAGAAATCAAAACTAGAACATTAAGGGACCAAATCTGTATAGCCAGATACTTTCTAACCCCTTTTCTACATAATTTTCTGACCCTTCGTGAAGTCCATTCCCCATTTCCCTAAAGCGGGAATGGCATAGTCGCACTGCCTTCCAGCAATTCCTACTCTGCCGAATCTTTTTTCGAAGGTTTTCATGGTTTATATTCTAGTCTTAGCTATTATTAAGTAGTCAAATACTTCTCAACCTTCCTCTTCTCTTTCACTTCCTTTTTCCCACCACCAATTTATTCAACCACACTATATTTACCACAAAATATAGTTTACATAGTTTGTCTGACTGCAATACAGTATTCTTCACAAATAAACACAATTTTTACCATTATCTACACATTTGCCCTAATGATGGACACTGCAAGTAAGTGTGAAATGTTGGTTGAAGGAGGAAAAAGCACAACAGGGCATATTTCCCTAAAAATCAATCACCATTGAACTGCGTAGGTATTTCTCAAGAATCCGCAATAGTTAAATCCAAAAAACTTATTTTACAAATGACACGATTTTACACTTGCCCGATTATGTGTTCTAACATTAGTTGTATTATTTCGACGCAACGAGGATTTCTCTACACGTGTAAAATCTCAGAGTAACACAGAGTAGCTATTGCACTATTTAAACAAAGAAAGTTTCCCGGTTTACGCTGTTTGGCAGTTCATACTCATTTGCAAGGCGTCATACATTTTCATTAGGTACTCCGAAGACGAATAATACCGCGGGGAAAGCGGGGGAAATTAAGCAAATTTGCAAGAATCATGCAAAATTGCATTGTGGATACAGAGGGTCCTCCACCAAGTTTATTCTGGCTGAAATGAGATGCTAATTATTGCAATCTGTTAAACAATTCAGTCATTTACAACTAACCCGAACAAGCTATTCCATCCCGCACACAAATAAATAAAACGTCACCTTATTTTTTGATGGTGACTAAAATGTTAGTCGGTATTATTTTCATTTCTCAAATAATGGTGTAATACATTTTTAAATAAATACACCCTTCTGGCGATAGGAGGCTCTGGATATCAATCGTAATTTCGACGTTGAGGAATGCAATAGCGGGAATTCGACCGAGATGTAATTTCATTTCATTTTCACGTGGTCATAGCCGCTTTGAGGCTTTGGAAACAAGAATTATACATGCTAAGAAACAACGTAATTTTATTTAAGCGTAATCTAGTGAACTGCTGACACCTTCGTTGTAAGCTTACCCTCATTCTCATATGGGTTTATTGACGCTACCGTACCAGTTTTGTTGTCGTTTTTAATTATAATGTACCGCTGTATTATAATTTAATGTTTTCTAATATTTGCATTAAGCATTTTCTTATTGAAAAAAAAACGATTTTTATCAAAAGAAATACGATGTGGACGTGATTCGTGATTCAAATCTCGGGCCATTTGCGGATTAAAATTTATAAGGTATTTTTTTATCATATTTTTATTTCGATCAAATAGAATGACAATATACAATACTGGCACTGTAAGAAATCCAAAGATCTGTGTTCTAATTTACTCTATCTAGGCTATAACCAAAAAGTGCTAAAGTAAAAGGCACACTGGCTTCTATTCAAATTTACATGGAACCCATTTCTAGTGTCTATTCGTTATTCCATGGTAGGTCAATTATATTTGATAATTCATAAAAAAAAATTTACGAACTCGTCGCTCATTAATGATATTAATTTTTGATATATAATTTTTCAGTTTACTGAATATTATAATTTTTAATTATTATAGGGCAGGGGTATATTTAAGTCGAGGAGTTTGAACACCCGCTGTGAAAAATTATGCTGGTTTTAATACATTCCAAAAAAGTGTTCGAAATACTTTGAAAGAAAATATAGTGAATCTTTTTGCCAACATGAAAACAGTTTTTCGGCGGTTTTAAAATGGCCTTGAACGCCGGAACAGCTGTCACTATAATAAAAACTAAAAAAAGTAGTTGCAGAACTGATAATTTGATTTACATTAAATTTAAAAAAAAATTAAAAACAGCTAAACTAAATTTTATCAAACAAACTAACGAAGTGATCAATAAAGCCAATAAAATGCTGGGATTTATAATTCATATTTCAAAACCTTTTCGCAATATAAAGACTCTGTACCCCTTTATACCGGGTATATCTGTCTTCACTTAATATTTTACACCGATATAGACACCTTTATACCAAGCCCATATTGAGACAATCAAAAACATTCAACGTGAAATCTTTAAGCAAATAAATTTTGAATTTAATTTACACTTTTCAAATAATACCGAATCCTTATAATTCCATAATTTCATCAAATCTTGTTGCTGGAAATTATGAATAATGGCCTGGACTCGCCAGAGCTCGTCCAATTTTTAAAAATTCACATATCAACCAAATCTTAGGATAAATTCTCCAATTCCCCGTACTTGTGCACAATATAAGCTACAAATTCACTACCCTTTCAAAATATCGAACCGAAGTAATACTTAATACCACATATTGATGAACAAGTATAAAATTTATCGAGAGCATCTCCTGTCCCGATCCCATCTTCCTCTTCCTTTTCTCCATTCTACTTATTTTATTTTTTCTTTCTTTTGTTAGCTTCACAAATGAAACACCTGTATTTAACCACTGTTAGTACAATAAACTTTGTTGGCTTACCCTGTATTAAACTTTGTATATATATATATATATTTTATTAAAATCTGTTTCTAACAAATAAATAAATATTACGGAATAAGGAATTCATTAAGCTAATTTCATTACACGTATAATGTCTGCCAATTTATACAGTCTTCCTCTCTATTCAGAAAGTAATCTACCCCTATTCATAGCCAATAATTTTTCACAGAAATAATCCAATCAATAAATCAAATCAGATGCCTTTGTTTCGAACTCTCCCAAAAGTGAATAATTCACTTTTAATGCAAAACATTTCCAAAAATATTTATTACTATCCAATGAGGTTTTCCCATACAGCGAAATTTCATGTATCTTATTACTTAGAGAATTTTTACAAATTATGGAAAACACCGAATAGTACCGAAGGTAAAAGCTGTCAAAATGTTGATAATCTCGCTGGCCGGTCGATATGCGTGTGACATCACGGTAGATAAAATGGCTAGCTTGGCAATATATCTTAAACGCGCGGAAGTATCCATTATTATCATTCGAAATGGGAATTGTACTGAATTGCGACTTGTGACGTCACGGGTATACGTTTTTCTCAAGTTCCACAACTTCCTTTTTGAACAGCTCAAGTATAGGGGTTCCATCTAGGTCAGAGTAAAGTTAACTCCCTAGAAGCCGAGCGTGCTGTACAGAGCACACAGATGCTTTAATAGTACACTACTGTGCGACCCTGTACAAATCGTAAGTGCACTCCACTGTAGAATTTGGCTGCCACCTCTGGTCGGGAGCCCCAAAATATCTGAGAAAAACCCTTGACTCTGTGCAGAAACGGGCGGTCCGTTTGATAGTTTCCCTTAACTTAACAAATGGATTTCAATCTTTAGAGCACAGTCTCCAGGTGGGAATGCCACCCCCATTCCCCCAGTATTTCAATGAAAAACGCTATCGTCGTTACTAGCGCAATTAATCCCTTCGGCACCGATGCATAGTAGGGGAACACGCCGAACGCGTACCAAACTTTTATACAGAGTTGACATTTGTCACATGAGAACGGATCGCCTCTACGACTCGTTCCGTGTTCAACACCTCGGCTGTGAAATAATCTGCTGGGTTCTTTTCCTCCCTCTTACAACATGGTTCTCTTCAAGACCCAGGTTTACTCCTTCCTATCCTCCAAATGACCCTCCGTACAGCATCCCAAAGATGACACAGATGTGGAGTAACTATATTTTTTAGTTATTTTATAATAAAAAATTTGCTTTGAAAGCTCATAACTTCGTCACTTTTTAGATATCGAGAAATTAGTTATACTGGCGTTATCAACTATTTAAGTAGAATACATTTTAACAAACATTAAAAAAATAAACTAGAAGACTGGGACACTAGACACTGGGATGCCATAGTCCCACTGTCTTTGGGTAGTCGTGAGCTCTTGGGACTCTTGTACGATATTCGCATAGTAAAATTTTAAAAATCTCATCACAATAGTTAAGATCATAATCCATTTTCCAGTTAGTCTGACTCTTAAATAAATTATTACTAAATCGTATTTTTCTTTCGAGCATATTTTCACGTATTTTTTTCAATGTCATAAATACATCCCAAACCCCGAGACACCCCTACAAAATAAACCCACGTCTGTATTAAAGATCCGCCTTTGTCAACAGAATTTAATAAGGTACTGGAAGTAGGAAGCTCACGGGGGGGTATTTTTTAATTGAAAATATCATCACAAATTCAGTCATCATGCTTTGACATTTAAAAGCAAACATTTTTTGCCGAGATGTTTTCGTGAAATCTGTCGGAAGTTTGGCTCAATTTCCGGCAGAAGATAATATAAATTGAGTTTCATTCATCATGAATTATTCGTCTCCGTGTGTAGATCGCGATTTTTGTATTTTGTTTGTTTGTTGCCTCTCAGTAAACGTTATAATATCGGTTCGTGGCTTATTTCCAGTGGGAGTTCGATGGAATATTAATGAAGGGAGAAATTCCAATTATTTTATTAAAAAAAAAAATACTTAGAATTTTCCGAGATTTACAATGAAACCAGTAAATATTGCCTATAATGAGAGTAATGGATGTTTTTACCAGTTCAAAAAAACCGTAGATATACGAGAAAATGTTGGTACTTTCTATCTACATCATACATTAAATCAAAAAAAATATATGCATATCATACTTTAATGTTGTATAGTTTAAACTTTTATACTTAATACTTTAAACTTTTACATCTCATATGTAATTCATTATTACTACACACTAAATTTAAAAAAAAGCATATCATACTTAATCTTTTTTTTTCAAACTTTTATACTTTATATTTTATACAGGCACGATCAAGTGAATCAAATACTTGAGTCGGGACAAGTCAGAAGTCGGAATAATAGAAGAGAATGTATGAGACGATGTATGAATGTGAATGAAGCAAGAAATGTATGCCAAGATCGAGTTGTTTGGCGGTCCGTCCTCTCTGCCTACCTCTGCGGGTAAACGGCGTGATGGTTAGTTAGTTAGTCTTGTCATACATTTTTTCCGCTCAGTTTGTTTGCTGTGTAATGTAGATTTATTTCTTTTCAGTCTTATTTATAAAACACTAGCTTGCCTTGCCTTGCTAGGGATTTTTTTTGTTTTGAAATAGAGTTATGTAGTTGTGAATCCTTGCTTGTCGCTAGGGTGTCATAATTGATTTGACAGCGAAAGTAACTATCTCCAAATAAAGAAACATACATTTGAATATTTTATTTCATTCCGTACGTTTATTATTTTTTCAAAATATATCTAAATCATAAAGTTCTTAAGTAGGTACCTACTCGTGTTTTCCATTTTCAAAATGTTCCCAAAAAAACCTTCTTCGTTTGAATATGCAACCTGTGGCTAAGCAGAGTGTTATTTCTATGGGCTAACCTAAATAAAACATGGCGTATTCAATGTTTTTCATACTAATTTTAAAACGTTATAGCAACAGTTTTAAATATTGGACTTCATTCAAACTACTTTCTAACCCTTCCCGGCACTAATAAAAACAAACTATGCTCTTTTCAGCGAAACCGGTCAAGTAATTTTTAAGAAAATCGAGAACAAACAAACAAACAAACTTACATTTATTTTTATAATATATATATATATAAATAGATTTTATTATGTACTATATTGCCTATATGGACTACATTGCATTGCACAACGCAATGCATGTATACCGGAAAAAAATTATTATTATTATTATTGTTGTCGTTGTAAATGTTGGAATGAAAGTAATTTGGGATAAACAAATCCCACAGTTGCTGCACATCCGGGCTGTTTGTGGATTCCCAAAGTTCGTATCCCTCTGAAGCGCTGTTGTAACATATATTTGTACGAACAGTTTCTTAAGATAGAAAGTCCTATAGGAGCGGAGTTTATAACTCATGTATGGGATTAATTTCGGACTCGCACTTGGGCAGCATTGGCCCTGTATAAAGTGTGATGAAATTATAATACAAGTTCGTTTTCTTTTTTATCTTTATTTATGAGATAATCTCGACCGAATATGATGCAATTTCTTTTGGAAACTGCTTTGAGCAAGTGTTTTTTTTTTAAACTGCTGTTTTAAGATTAACGTCTGAATAATATTATTTATTGTAGTTGGTTACCAAAAACAATATTTTTCATTATCTATTAACGGTCAGTTGGTCCATTTAAAATATAGATAATACGTTTTTTTCCCCTTATCCTATTTGATTCGGAGACACATTGCATCGATAAGGTGCCTCCAGTCGTTCCCTATCCTGCGCTACCCAGTCTCTCCTCGCACAACCTCTGGAGTGTTTTATCCCAACTATCTCTCGGGCAGCCCACTAGACGTCCCTCTAGAATAGCAATCAGAATTTTAAGCAGAATTCCCACTACTCAATCTAAAATTTTATTCAATTGTAACAATAATTTTAGGACTTCACGCAAAAGGTAATACCTTTTCAAACATAGTAGATATGTTCGACTGCACGGAATACAAATACAAAAAGACTATTATTGTGTACATTCTCAACAAATTTTTACTAGTACAATAGCTCCGCTGTGGAATGATCTGCCGGCCTCTGTATTTCCTCCCTCCTGCAACCTTCAATCCTTCTTCTCTTCAAAACAAGAGCCTCCACACAGAATTCTCAAAGATGATATAGGCACTGAGGGAAATTATTTTCTCCAAATCCTTCTGTGACGAGTTAATTTCAAAAATATGTACATATGGTTGTCGTTTTTAATAAATAAGTTCTGATGTCTGTCTAATGGGTACATAATATTTATATTGAAAGTGAATTCAAAATTTAGACGAAAAGTGACGGGTACCTACGGAATATATCGAAGGAAATATTTGAATATTTTGGAATCAATTTGAAGAATTTTTAATATTATTCGTAACAAAATTTTACGAGGTTGTCAAACATTGACATGAATATCTAATGTTGTACGTCAGTATTGATGTGCTTTCATCTAATAATAAATTTAAAATATAAGAAAGTACTATTAACATAAGCCACATATCGTATAAAAATATTTTATTTTGTAACCAGTGTCTTCCAATATTACGTCCTTTTCGTCTAGAACCGTATATAAATAAATTGACCTGTCGTGTATGTATGGTCCTGTATAATATTATCTGCCCGTACATAAAATTATTAACATGTATATTTTAACGCGGCATCACGTTCATTGGTCAAAAGCATTGTACATTATGGTTTGGTATTACAGATAGAGCATTGGAAAAAAAAGCATTTGTACATCGCCTTTGCGGTGATTTTTCACAAAAATAGCGCCATGCAAATCATCACAATATTATAATTATTACCATTACTCCGACGTGATCGTATATGATGTTTTTGGGATGTTCCATTAAACGTGCGTTACTATTACGGCACGGCTAATTAAGTCTTCATGGACTGCATACCTAAACCTGTTATTCAGATCTGGTCACTAATTTTATTTGAGGTAACGCGTAGTGAATGGAAAATGGTTGCAACTTTTTTTTTTTTTGAAATACAGACAAACATTTCCGCATTATGAATAAACTGACAATATTTTAAAATCTCCAACTAAAATAACACTAACTGGACATGTTGCTTGTGTTGTGATGGAGGACTTACGAAAGTTGGAGATGGATGGAGGTTCCGTTTTTGAATGGCGGTCTCTCACTTTTATTTATATGAGTACCGTACAAGCATCCTAACTCATCCCAACTGTTCGAAGCCAGTGGGACTATGGCATCCCCAATCGAGGATTGTTGTAAAGCTGAATGAAGTAAGGAGGGGAAGAATGTGGGAAAGATGAAGATTGTAAAGTACCCAGCTACTTAGATCTGGTCACCAAAAACGGCTAAAGCTATTTCATGGATCGTTTAGATTCCGAATGGTGGTCTATAACCAGGGTGATATTGAGAGTACCTACCACTCTAGAACATGCCGCAAATTCAATACATACTGTTTTTTTTTTTAATTATTATTTATTTTTATTGAGATTTAAGAACCTCATCGTAATATTTAATCATTGAAGAAGATAATATTAACATAACCTAAATGAAAGATGAAACCGGACAAAAGGACAGAAATTAAAAATATTTCAGTCGCATCTGGGACTCGAACCCAGGTCCTCTGCCTATCCGGGGCAACGCTCAACCGACTTGGCTAATGAGACAAGTTCAATTTGTGTCATATTCATCGATATCATATCTCAAATTCAAGTTTGTGAATATTATTTTCCATTTTTAATCTCATATTATTGGCAGCTATTTTTATGATGTTTACAAAGTTCTACCCGAACTCAATTGCAAACTTAAACAGTGTCTCGGATTTACATCCGACTTTTTATTTATATGAGACATCTATTGACTTTTTGTAAAAGCCTAAATAATTCAATTTTTAATTATTATTTATTTTTATTGAGATTTAATAACCTCGTCGTAATATTTAATCATTGAAGAAGATAATATTAACATAACCTAAATGAAAGATGAAACCGGATAAAAGGACAGAAACTAAAAATATTTCAGTCGCATCTGGGACTCGAACTCAGGTCCTCTGCCTATCCGGGGCAACGCTCAACCGACTTAGCTAGATTGATCTAGTTTATGTTAATATTATCTTCTTCAATGATTAAAAGTTTTTTTTATTAATCGTAACTGAAATAACACACATTAAAAATGTATTTGCGTTCGCAGAAACCCGTGACCTCTAGAATCGGAGTAGAGAATCTTAACCGCTCCGCCACAGAGGTCGTCAATCCTTAAAACCTTTGTTCTGAAATGAAGCCATTATAATATATTATTAAATTACATTACGCCGTGCGAAAAAACAGATTGATTAGTTTTTGTTTGTATTTTTAAGGCTCCTCATGGGAACAGGAATATATTCCGTCAATCAATACTTCCTAAACATTGGCCTATGACCCACCAGCATTATGCGCACACTTACGCTTAGCGGTATGCCGAGTTTTAAGCCAAGAGCGTTTCCGTCCAAATCTGTTGAACTTTGTAAAACTTCAAAATGAATAAAACTCTAGCAAAGATTTTTGAATTTAGAGTTCGCCGAAACTTCGAGTGAATTTTTTTAATCTTGTTTCCCGTTCAACCCGTAAATTCGCAACATAAAACGTAAAAATTAAAATTCTTTATTATTAACCTTGTGGCTGCAAAGGACTGGTTAACTTTACCCTAAGATTGGTCGCGTAAGTGGAGAGGTTTTAAAATCGCGATGAGAATAATATACTATAAAAAATACACATTCCTGTATTCAAAGTGAAAGATACTCTCGGTACACCCTGTTAAAAGCCAACCGTTCAAAATTTAAAGTTGCTTCAAATTTGCTGTCGTGGTGAAGTGCTCTAATGTTTGTATGGACCCACAAAAGCGCAAAAGACAATAATTTAAATTGTTCCATACTTTACAGATTCTGCTGAAATATTCAAACTTTTAGACGTTGCGACAATTAGACAACCTAACGATAAGTCTGCAATTCTTTATCTCTTCAAATCTAATCTTCATCTTCCCCAACAATTCCAATAAATTATAATATCACACCACTACCTCTTCGAAACAAACAAGAGAGAATACACCAACACATTTATTAAAACTCAATATCTCGATCTGGATAAAAACAAAAGGAACAGATATTTTAATAACTTAAGAGGAACGGCTGCACTGCCTGTTTTATGCATGACATAATTTTGGATTTGAGGCCAAAATACCCTTCCAAACTGAATGATATTTAAAAAAATTAAAGGTTTAGTAAATATCTATCACGGATGAGATGTATTTTATTTATTTTTGTTTTAAATTTTAAAGTCTATGCCATGAATAAAAAATATTTGTAATTAATTTTAGAGGCAACTTAGAAAATTATTTGCGGGTTTATCGTACTTTTCAAAAAATATATCATATTTGCTATGTAAGTATGATTACGTAAATAAAAATACAAAAACAAAACATTAAAAAAAAAAACGATTTATCGGGTCGATATTTTAAATTATGTACGGCAAATTTGTGTTCCAACTTAAATTGGTCGTTTTTAATTTAATTTAAAGTCCACCATAATACTTAATAATATAAAAAATATATTACATTTTCAAAGCAGATGGTATAATTTTTTTTTAAATCACCGTTGCCCACAAATAATTCTTAAAAGTGCCTCTAAAATCGCGAAAAATCAATTCCTTTAATGCCCAATTTTTCATAATTTAAAACAAAAATAAATAGAATACTTCTCATCCGTACTAGATATTTACTAAACCTTTAATTTTTTTTAAATATCATTCAGTTTGGATCAGTATTTTGGCCTCAAATCCAAAATTAAGTTTTGAATTAAATAAGCCGCGCGGACATTCCTCTTAATTTCACCAAATCAAATATGAGGCGATTTTCCACAAAAACGGCGCTACACAAATCATCCAAATATTATTATTATTATTATGACCCAAAAACGACATTAAATATTATTATCAAGTGCTTTTTAAAAAAAAAAATATTTTTTTATTTTTTAACATAATTGTATAATCATGCGGGTAAAGTCAATGGACTAGGTATGGATTACAAATGGGTAGGTTTATAATAATCGATATTACTGTGCAAATCAATTTTAAGGGTATCCAAGTTGAACCGTTAGCGGTGCAATCAATCAGTATTAGTGAAAGACGCAGAGGAGAACAAAATAATTCTTCAAAATCTCTTTCAACAGACAAAAATAAAAACCGATGCTTTTCTCATGAATCCATGGTCATTCGCCTAACAAATGGAAGACCATTATTTTTTGCAAATTAATTTTTTTTTTCCATGCGATTTTTAAAAATATTTTCGATATGGGCACTCTAAAATACATACTTTGTAGTCTGCTAACGCAAGAAATACTACGAATGATTTATCTGTAAATTATACGCAGGTAGGTAGAAAACTGTATAAGGTCTCTAACTACTACATTTCATATTACATATAGAGTGTAGGCTTTTAAGTTCCATATGAAATATGGACTGGAATTTTGGGTAAAACGCTCGTGAATACCTTCACTGGTTTTCAAACTATTCATATTTTCAGACATTTTAGTACGTAATTCATAGAATTTAAAAGACTACAGATACAGTATAAGTGATATAATTTCCCTCAAGGCCTATGTTATCTGTGGGGATGCTGTATAGAGGGTCTTTTATAGACCCATATTGCAGGAGGGAGGAAATAAAGAGGCCGGCAAATCATTCCACAGCCGAGCTGTTGAATACACGATTCATAGAAGCGACACGTTCTCATGTGTACAGATGCTGGGCGTACGTTTGGCGTGTTTCCCGACTGTGACCGGTGCCAAAGCGATCAATGACGCTAGTTCCTCAGAGCATCTTCCATTAAAATACCGGTAGAAGAAATACACCATTCCCACCCTACATCTGTGCTCCAAAGATTGCAATCCGTTTGTAAAAATAAGCGAGTTTATCAAACAGACACCCCGTTTTTGCACAAGAGTCTTAGGTTTCTTTCAGATTGTTGTGCTGCTTATGTTAGCAAGTGATGTTTAGTTCCTTATATGGTTGCTCGTCCTTAGCGAGAAAAAACTCGAATTATTTTACCTTGCTTCAGAGTGACTCTCATTATAATCCTGGTAAACCTTTTCATAGTTGTGAAAACAGTTAACTAGAAGCAAATACATGGTGAAAAATTAAATATCATTGTATTTTGAAGTGGGATTTTGTACTATTACAAAGAGACGGGATAGATAAGGGTTATTCAGAGGACACACTGCGGATTGCCTGTGTTCATGTTCTCGGATATAACGATGATACCCAATTGAGGATGGTGAAGTATCACTGGCTCCGTTAGTTGGAAATCCTGTACGGTCATAACATAAAAATAAAGTATAATATTTAATCATTGAAGAAGATAATATTAATACATCCCAAATGAAACACGAATCCAAAAAAAACATCAGAAAAATAAAAAGTTATCAGTCACACCTGGGGCTCCAACTCAGGACCTCTGTCTATCTGGGACAACCGCTTTACCGGCTAAGCTAATGAGACCAGTTCAATTTACGCCATCTACACCGATATCATACTTCAAGTTCAGGGCTTGTTAATATTATCCTCCATTTTTTATAATCCCATATTATTGGCTGCTATCCTTACGATGATTGCAAAGTTCTTCCCGAACACAATTGCAATTGGAATAGAGTCTCGGATATACTCGGATCAGGTTTATAAACGTCAATAAGTTAAAAAATATTGAATATAACGATACTTGATTTCTTTTTTATTAATGCAATAACTAACTAATCCTCGAAAGTTTTGTCACTGTTGGCTAAGCCGAGCTCGAAGAGAAAGGGCCGATCATAAACCCAAACGTCTTTGAAACATTTAACCGAATTTTTTAAAAATTCTCGACCGCTACTGAAATATTAAAAGCAAGGCCAAATTGGTATGTTAATATTAGATACAAAACCTACAGTAAAAAAGCATAAGAGAGAGTTTTTGAGTAGACCGACAATATTGGAGAAATTTTATTAATATTTTTTTATCAAAGATTTTTTACACTATAATACTAATTCTTATGTAGGCGACGTATTAATATTTTATAATAATATGTATATATATATATGTATGTATATTATATCGCATACATATTTTAATATCTAGAATACAATTCAATAGTGTGGTCCCCATACTATATCATTCATATAAAAAATATTGAACGCGTGCAGAGCAAATTTTTACGTTTTATTAACTTCAAACTACACATACCAATACAACACATAAACTATACATTCTTGCTAAATACACTCAAAATACATACTCTAGAAAACAGGAGAAAAAATAACAGACTTAACTTTTTTATTTAAAATTATTTATTCCTTATTAGACTGTTGTGAACTCTTGCAACTAATCAATTTCAAAGTACCTCATCGACAAACTCGGCAAAATATGTTATTCTGTAACAATAATTCTGGGACAAACTACCAAATGCATGCACCCATTTCTCGTCTACATATACTTGGAAATAAATTCACCTCTGCTATAGATATATTTAATATAAGTTTACCCATATTTAAAAGATACCTGAACGATATTTTTATGTTGCAACAATTTTAAGAGCATCGTATAAGAGCTATTGTTTAATTATTATGTTTTATATATATATTATCTTTATACTCATCTACAATCCAAAAACTTGTTCCTCTTTTTTTCTTTCTATGTCATAAATATATTACACTTATATACCAACTATGCATCATGTTATTTTTTTCTTTTAAGTTCTGTACACATAATCAAATAAATAAATGTTAAATATGCAGTAAAAGCCCTTTTGGGCGTTAATGAATGAATAAAAAAAAAATTTAAAAAAATATACCTTTTTAACACCGAGCGCCCGCGATCTAATAATACTTCCGTTGTGAAATGAAAAAAACCAAACTAAACCCGATTCTTTTTTTAAAGTTTCATCTCGATATTTTAAAGAAACAGTTTCAACTTACTTATTAGGGACATTCAATACTTTAAAATTTGTACAACATGCGACGGTACGGAAAATTTCATATTACTTATTTGATTTTGATAATAAATGTTGGTTTTTTTGTTGATTTTTTTTTTTTTTGTTTTACTTAGTTTCAATATCAATTTTTTCATTTACTTAATAAAATTTTACAAAGCTAATAAGACAACATATTTTTCTTAGTCCTCCTCACTAGGGGTTCCTTTGTTGAGGCAGACTAGGTTTTATTTAAAAACTGATTGTTTTTAAGCTCCTACGAAGTTCTTTTCAGAATTCTGGATAAATCTTCTTCATTGATTTCCTTGAGCCAGGTTTATATTTGATTTTTGAATTCATTTGCCTTTTTATTTATTTATGTAATAAACATTTTGGTCTTTAAGCATTATGTTTATCGTATTGCGCAATTATTTCGAATTAATAAATAATCCCTCTCCCCCGTAGACATTCTTGTTAACAACGAATTCTAGCAGACAGAATTAAAAATTAAACACTAAAAGTCGTGCACGGAAAGCAAATGGGTGAGACGTCAATTATACGTTAAAATGCGCCTTGTCACGCGACTTCAGGCAATCGGACTAACATCTACGCTGAAACGTCTGCCTTGGATAGGCGCCTCACCAGAAAATACCGTGAAATATACATAGATATTAACACAAAAAAATCAATTTGAATAATGTTATTATTAAGTTCTGCAAGTACGTTTTTCAGTTTTTAATTATTGTTACAGCTGTTTCGGCGTTCAAACTGTAGTTAAGCCTCATTGAGACGACTTACTATATGATTTTATTTGCTCCCACCCAATTTTATTTTGGACGGCGTTTGAAATGATTTATTACCGATAAAACCTATTTACTTTGAAACGTTCAAACTGTAGTTAAGCCACATTGAGACGACTTAATATATGATTTTTTTTGCTCCCACCCAATTTTAATTTGGACGCCGTTCGAAATGATTTATTACCGATAAAACCTATTTACTTTGAAATTAATTTTTATAATTAAAAATTCTATATTCTGTGAGGTATTTACAGTTGAAAGCTGTTCCCCCCACATAAAGTGTTTTCTTAATTGTTATATAATGACATGAATGCTTTTGACGGCCTCCGTGGTCGAAGGGTAAAGCTCTCGACTACGAATCCGAAGGTCGAGGGTTCAAATCCCGGCGTGCGCAAGTAAATTTTATTTAATTAATTTGTGCTGTTTCAAAATTAATTCATTAATACATAATATGTAGTGTATTTGCGCACGTTTCAGAGTGGAAGATACTTTCAGTATCGCCCTGGTAAAAGATCACCATTCAGAATTGAAACGTTGCTTGAAATGACTTTTAGCCATGGTTGGTGACCAGATCTGAATAGCCAGGTATTTTCCTACGCTCCTCTTCCCATTCTCCTTCCCCTCCCCCATACCTTCAGCTTCACAACATTCCCCAATTGGAGATGCCATAGTCTCACTGGCTCCAGACGGTTGGGAGTAGTTGGGACTCTTGTGTGGTATTCATATAAAAAAAATGCTATTAAAGTCAACGAATTAAATGTTTTTGGTAACTCCCTGAATTATTTTAAGTAATTATATTGTTTAGGTTTGTAAACTAAAACTAAACAGTTGCAGATCTTGTTAATAACATTATTAAATTTATTTTAAAAATGAAATGGAGATCTACAAAGAAAAAAAAGAAGTATGTTCATAATAATTATGTCTGTGGAATAAATTATTTCTTTTAACTGGTTCGGTCAAAAACCTTAATGGAGCTATAAATTTTAGTTGGTTCATCACACTTGCTTTGCTTCCCGACTTCACTAGTTTCGATACACTTTTTTTAAATACGCTTGTTGAACACATGAAATGTATTGAATAGAACAAACGGTATTACGGAATTTTGTTATATTTTCGTACCGTTATATGGCGCACAAATTGAGTCGATATGAACAACACATTCTTAGGGTTGTGAGTTTTGGCGCATCTGTATATACTTTCGGCAGCGATATCCTAGTGAAACGATACCGAGGAACAACATTATTACTTGCGATTAGCACAAAGGAGAAAACAAGTGTATAGATAATTTAATTTGAATATTTGTATAAGTTTTCGCAGTTATTCTAAATGTGTTATAATGTGTTCTTTCATTATTTTCATATTATTTGAATTAGTTATTATTCAAATTATTTGAATTTGACTGGCGTTTTCCTACATTTATCAATGTAGTGAGGTTGGCAATTGAGTGAATCTAAATTCAGTCACCCGTCGTTTGGGCTCTTTTGACTTGCGAAATCAAATCAAACGTTTTAATTAAATTCATTCGTGTTCGATTTTGCGTTTTCTTACGTTTCATACTGCAGTAAGATCGATAATGTCGCGTATTTTTTATAATTACGAATGTGCTCTTTTGATTAAGAAAATCTTATTATCGGCCTATCTGTATTCAATCGTCAATACCAAAACTTTTTGAGAAATTGATTCTTAAGAAAATCAGTTTCATTGTAAACTTTTGTATCGCAACCAGTCAACACGGCTTTATCTCTGGCAGATCAACTTTGACTAACCTAACATTATATGAAAATTTCATTTCAAATGCACTTGCCAATAAACAACAAGTTGATTCCATATATACAGACTTAAGTAAGGCGTTTGATAAGGTCTGTCATAAAATTCTCATTAATAAACTTTTGAAACTTGGCATTAATGGAAACTATTATCCTGGTTTGAGAGTTACTTACTTAGGCGTCAGTTAACTGTCTGTATCAATGATCATTTATCCTACATGTTCGAAGCTACCAGTGGCGTACCCCAGGGTTCGCATCTTGGTCCCATACTTTTTAAATTATTCATAAACGACGTAACAAACATATTCACCCGTGTTCTCATTTTAATGTTTGCTGATGATATGAAGATATATAGAATTATTGATAATATCGAGGACTGTCTGTTACTTCAATCTAATCTTAAAAGCCTTTACGACTGGTGTCTTAAAAACAAATTAACTCTTAATGTAAAAAAATGCCAACTTATGAGATTCCACAGAAAAAAAACCATTGCTGTTTACTTACTTTCTCAATAATCGCACCTTATTATCTGTTGATGAAATCAGAGACCTTGGTATAACCTTTGACACTAAATTAACATTCATTAAACATATTAATAATATAACCAGTAAAGCAATGCAAATGTTAGGATTTGTCTTACGGACTTCGAAGGATTTCAAAAATTTAAGAACTGTCAAATTACTGTACACTTCTCTTGTTAGAAGTCAACTAGAATTTAACTCCAATATTTGGAATCCTTACTACAGTGTACATGAAAATTCCCTTGAGCGAGTCCAACATAAATTTTTACGTTACATTAATTATAAATTGGGAATACCCATCGAAAACATTAATTACCTCTCTCTGTTACAATTAATGGGACTCGATACATTAAAAGAAAGAAGAATTTGTTCAGACATATTTTATTTATTTAAAATTGTTGACAACTTGTTGAACTCCCCTGAACTTCTCTCATTAATATGTTTCCATGTACCGGGTCGAACAGTTCGCCACAAATTACCTTATCATTGTAACAATATAGGATCAAACGGTGAACTCAATTTCATAATGAATCGTCTGCATTTACTTGGTAATAAATATGTTTTGGACGATGCTATAAATATTGAAAGGATATCAACGTAAAAAAATTACTGTATTAAAGCTGTTTGTCAGCGCTTCGATCATAATTAAACTTACTATTGATTGTATTCACTCCTCAACACACAGTTTGCGCCATTGCACATTGTTATTATTTCTATGTTACATAATTGTATTGCACTGTTTTAAATTGTTTTATGTAAAAGCCCTAAGGGCGTAAATAAATAAATAAACAAATAAATAAATAAAAATCATGTTTTCAATTTCACTGGACTTTGTAGCAATGCTTTTCTGTGAATAGTGTATTCGCTTCTACATTCACTGCGATACCTATATGTGTATATTTAAAAAGCTACACAGTTCTTGATAGAAATGGCGTTGCGAGCGGAAATAATTACTGTATTGACTTTCATTATAAATTTCATTATTAATTTTTGTATTTAATTCGTAGAACTCCATTTATTTATTTTTTTCGAATTTAATGTAAATCACGTTTAATAATTTTATTATTAAGTTCTGCAAGTATTTTTAGTATTTATTATTGTGACAGCTGTTTCGGCGTTCACCACACTGTGACGACTTATTTATATCATTTTATTTACTCCCATTCTAATATGGACAGGTTTTTTTTAAAATAATGATTTATTATCGGTAAATAATAAAAACAAAGCATTTATATAGCGCAGTTTTGTGTTATTTCACTTCAAGTGCGCTTAAAGCCGGTTTAATTAGAAAATAATTAAAATTCTCTATCATTTGAGATTTTCACATTTATAATGTGTTTACCTGTATTTGTTTTATTAGTTGAATTTCTTAAGTGTGTTATATTGTTTGGATAATGTGAACATACTGAGAAGCGGTGAATACATAATTTTCCTTTACTTTATTAATTAATGTTACATTAGGATCATTCCTTCGTTTATTAATTGGAGTGGAAGTAAATAAAATCATATAAATAAGTTGTTTCAGTGTGGATTAACCGCAGTTTGAAAATGACCTTGAACGCCGAAACGGCTGTCACAATAATACAAACTGAAAATTCTTCAGGAACTTAATAATTACATTATTAAATTTTTAGAAATTTCAGACAGAAAAAGCTTTTGAACTTTCTGGAAATCACAGAAAGGGCATTTTAAATTTCTATAAACCAAGGACCGCGAGGAGAAAGGGAGTCAAGTTTTACAACACATTGACATAAAACGTAGTAAAAAAATCTGAAAAGTAGTAATAAAGGTTCGATCTTTAATATTCATTAATATTTTACCAGAAACCTTGGCGGAAGCGAGTGCCTTGTGTCAAACCGCAAATTTTCAGGAATCTCTTATTAACCAAGTTCAGTGGCTGTATTTCTCATATACATTCTTGGAATGCAAAAGCCCGCATAATCTGAAGAATTCCCCGTCACACACATCCCAAAGAATTTCGTAAATACGCTATAGGTATGTGTCACATGTAACATGTAAGCATTATTCCCAGTTAAAATAGCTAGATGACATTGTGATTTTTGGCTTTGCCTGAATACTTTTATTGAATTTACTATAAGGATATCTAAATTAACATGTTTATACTTCTTCTTTTACCCCTATTGGGGGTGGCATTTTTTAAGCTTTTATTCAGTTTGTCTTTTACCATTGTATTTAATATAAGTCTTACAAAAAGGGGAAAATTCAGTTTGAATATATATTTTTTTTATTAGAGTGTATATAAAAGATTAGCGTAGTTTTTTTTTCTTAAACATAACATTTAGCAAAGGCTTCATACGAATTATATTACGATGTTTAGATTATTTATAATATTAGTTTTATTTTTAACAATAGGTAACTTACGGTACGTAGGTATGCATATACTTATTTGCCTTCATGTTCTACAGAGGTAGAATGACCTTACGTTTGTTTTTTATTTTTTAAACAGATGTTTCTTTTTTTTAAATCTTCAGATAATGCGTTAAGCCATCGATTAAATCTTATATTTGTACCTTAAAGCAGTAAGTCTGGAAGTCACATTTGCATAATTGTAGATTGGAAGGGATTGAAGTATTACTTTGTCCTTATTATTATTTTTGTAGAATTCAATATTATATTTTTCTATAGAAATTTAATGTTAATCAAATTTAATACATAATTATATTATTAAGTTCTGTAAGTATTTTGATTTTTATTATTGTGACACTTGTTTCGTCGTTCAAAACCGTTTTCAAACTGCGGTTAATCCACATTTTGAAAACTTATTTATATGTTTTTATTTACTCCGAACTAATTGTAATTTGGGCGGTGTTTAAAATAAATATTTATTACCGATAAAACCGATTTAGTTAGAAAACAATTAAATTTTTGTATTCTGAGAGGTTTTTATATGTATAATATGTTTCCCCGTATGCAACTTATTTATTCTATTATTAATTCGTTTTTTTTATGAGGTGTCCCTATTATTTATTCTCTTTATAATTCGCTTTTCTGTGAGGTGTCTTTATTTATTCAATTTTTAATTCGGCTTTCTGTGAGGTGTCATTATTTATTCTACTATTAATTCGCTGTTCTGTGAGGTGTCATTATTTATTCTACTATTAATTCGCTGTTCTGTGAGGTGTCCCTCTTATTTATTCTATTATTAATTCACTTTTCTGCCAGGTATCCCTATTATTTATTATATTATTAATTCTCTATGAGGTGTCCCTATTATTTATTCTATTATTAATACGCTTTTCTGTGAGGTGTCCCTATTATTTATTCTATTATTAATTCGCTTTTCTGTCAGGTGTCCCTATTATTTATTCTATTATTAATTAGCTTTTCTGCCAGGTATCCCTATTATTTATTATATTATCAATTCGCTTTTCTGTGAGGTGTCCCTATTATTTATTCTATTATTAATACGCTTTTCTGTGAGGTGTCCCTATTATTTATTCTATTATTAATACGCTTTTCTGTGAGGTGTCCCTATTATTTATTCTATTATTAATACGCTTTTCTGTGAGGTGTCCTTATTTATTCTATTATTAATTAGCTTTTCTGTGCGGTGTCCCTATTATTTATTCTATTATTAATTCGCTTTTCTGTGAGGTGTCCCTATTATTTATTCTATTATTAATTCGCTTTTCTGTGAGGTGTCATTATTTATTCTATTATTAATTCGCTTTTCTGTCAGGTGTCCCTAATCTTTATTATATTATTAATTCGGTTTTTTGTGAGGTGTCCCTATTATTTATTCTATTATTAATTTGCTTTTCTGTGAGGTGTCCTTATTTATTCTATTATTAATTCACTTTTCTGTGAGGTGTCCCTATTATTTATTCTATTATTATTTCGCTTTTCTGTGAGGTGTCCCTATTATTTATTCTATTATTAATTAGCTTTTCTGTCAGGTTTCCCTATTATATTGTCTATTATTAATTCCCTTTTCTGTGCGGTGTCTTTATTTATTCAATTTTTAATTCGCCTTTCTGTGAGGTGTCATTATTTATTTTATTATTAATTCGCTGTTCTTTGAGGTGTCCCTATTATTTATTCTATTATTACTTCGCTCTTCTGTGAGGTGACATTGTTTATTCTATAATTAATTCGCTTTTCTGTGAGGTGTCCTTATTTATTCTATTATTAATTTGCTTTTCTGTGAGGTATCCCTATTATTTATTCTATTATTAATTCGCTTTTCTGTGAGGTGTCATTATTTATTCTTAATTCGCTTTTCTGTCAGGTGTCCCTTAACTTTATTATATTATTAATTCGGTTTTTTGTGAGGTGCCCCTATTATTTATTCTATTATTAATTCGCTTTTTTGTGAATTGTCCCTATTATTTATTATATTATTAATTCGCTTTTTTGTCATGTGTCCCTATTATTTATTCTATTATTAATTAGCTTTTCTGTCAGGTTTCCCTATTATTTTGTCTATTATTAATTCGCTTTTCTGTGAGGTGTCTTTATTTATTCTATTATTAATTCACTTTTCTGTTAGGTGTCCCTATTATTTATTCTATTATTAATTCGTTTTTCTGTGAGGTGTCATTATTTATTCTATTATTAATTCGCTTTTCTATGAGGTGTCCTAATTTATTCTATTATTAATTCACTTTTCTGTGCTTTAAAAATGGTTTATCGGAGGACTCTAGTGTTTTCAAAGTATTAACCCATTACCTCCATGAATTATTTTTTATTTTTATAAAGTTGCTTCATCACTATATCTCGATAATATACGCTTAAAGGAGAGCTCAAAATCAGATTTGGAATATTCCGCCTACCCACCCATCTTCTCAGCAGAGCATCCAGAAAAATGATGTCTAATCCCAACATTTGGAGGTAAACCAAATTTATTATGCCTATGGGTAAAATTTATTTATTTATTCTTCAATTTAATTGTGAAAACAAAAACATTATCCACTCATCTCACTAGGACAATGATGTGTTTAGATGAACATCTTTAGAATTTAATAATAATCAGTAAATTTCAATAAGCAAACAATAATACATCAATAAAAAATAGTAAGTAGTAATAAGTACACAATAGTAAACAAATAATAAAGATCAGATAATAATAATTACATAATAATAGTAAGTAAATAATGATCAGTAAATAGTAATAAGCATATAATAATACACATTAAAAATTAAGTAAATATTAATAAGTAATAAGTACATAATAATAAAAACAGGTAAATAATAATAAGTAAATAAAATTATGTAAATAGTAATAAGTACATAATTATTAAAATAAAAATAGGTAAATACGTAATATGTAAATAAAAATAAAAATAGGTAAATAATACTCTGTAAATAAAAATAAGTAAATAGTAGTATATAAATACAAATTTGTAGGTAAAAAAAATAAATTATAAGTAAATAGTAATAAGTAGTAATAAGTAAGTAATAATAAGTAAACAATAATGATAATATCGAGCATACATAGTTTCAACATTGATTACAAAATAAGGGATAACATGGATAAAGCAAAATCGCCACTCTCAGCTAACATAGACTTTTAATTCTTTTGATTGTATGAAATGAGCCGACAAAAATATATCAAATACTTGTTTTTTTATATTTCAATTAAATAACGTTTTTCTAATTGAAAATACATTTTAGTAACAAAAATTGTTATACTTAGAATAAGTAAAAAACGAGAAAAATTAGCCGAATCTGAACAAATTATATTCCAGATAGTACTGTTCGAAGCTGTCACAACGATAGACTGTTGAATGTTTTTTTTTGTTGGACAAGGCACAACGAAGGCGAAAATTTGATAAATGTTGCATTCGAGGCACACATTTTCCATCTTCTTCATAATGGCCTTCTTCATTCTCTTCCCACGAATCCTTTATGTCGGCATTATCTTTATTCGAAAAAGACAATAAAAAAGTCCGGGCAACGTCTGTACGGTCTGTCGTCTGGTCATCTGGTTTCCAACTCAAAGATGCATTGCAATTTCTACCCATTTAAGAGAGTGCTGCTGAGCCAAGACACACATAAAGGCCAGTACCACTTCTTGGACCGAACGTTGACACGATAATTTTGAATTCCGTTGTCATGCAGGTCAACACCAGTGATTCCCACATTATGGTTTCGTATTGGCGCCGAGCAATATTTATTTTTCCTTTGCGTGCTTCCTCTGAATCTTTGCCATGTTTGTCTTTGATTTGTGTCAACGCTACACGTGGTTAACTGGATCCATGCGATCGTAGTTCGTGGCCACTGTTACAGGAACGACCTGCGGTGCATGTTTCATACAAAATTGAATTTTGGATTGGAAGCCAAAATTCCCATCCAAACTGAATGATCTATTTATTTAATTAAAGGTTTAGTAAATATTTAGTACGGATGAAAAGTATTTTATTTATTTTTGTTTTACCTTATGAAATATCGGCCTTTAAAGGAATGGGTTTTTCGCGATTTTAGATGCACCTTTAACAATTATTTAGGGGCTAACGGTGATTAAAAAAAAGTTTTAACCCATCTGCTTTGAAAATATAATGAAATATAAAATTAATTTTAATTTAAAAATGTTAAAATAAGCATTATGGTGGATTTTAAATTAAATTAAAACGACCAATTTAAGGTGGAACACTAATTTTCCATACAGATTTTAAAATATCGACCCGAAAAAATGATTTATTTTTATATTTTTATTTATGTAATCATACTTACATAGCAAATTGTGAAATATATTTTTTAAAGTATGATAAACCCACAAATAATTTTCTAACCTGCCTCTAAAATTATGAAAAATGATTTTTTTTCATGGCACATACTTAAAAATTAAAACAAAAATAAATGAAATACTTCTCATCCGTACTAGATATTTACTAATTTACTAAACCTTAAATTAAAAAAAAAAAACAGATCGTTCCGTTTGGATGGGTATTTTGGCCTCCAATTCAAAATTCAGTTTTGTATGAAATATGCACCGCAGCCGTTCCCCTTAACTCACGGTTTCCTCCCAACAGTATACGAGGTCTTGGTTTTCCTCGTATTACAACCGCATCAAATTAACCTGCAATTAGAAGAGATGAGAAAGTTACTGTGTGGTTAGATTGAAGCTCTACGCGAGAAAAGTGTGGAAGTAAAAAATTCATACATATCTATATATGTCACATAGTGCGGTTCAGGAACGCAACAGATATGGCTGGTCATCCTGGTGTTTTTTTTTTCAATGACTTAGACCACTTTGTTTGTAGTGAGTCTTCTTTTTATACTCTAAATTTGTTTTTTTGACTGGCGGTCCATTTGAAATAGATATTCGCGACGAATTACGACTCGAGGTTTTTGGCGTCCTCATCAGCATTTCTACTATCTGGTCCTCAATTTCAATATTGCGCTCTATAACGAGTTTGTCGGTAATATCTCGAAAGTGATCAACCTCCGCACTTACGTAAAATGTCATTAAATCAGTGTCAATGTGCTCTTCGTTCATCTGTTCATCGAAGTTCTCCGGAACAAATACAACAACAGCACCATACATTGTCAAAACCGTGTCCACTATCACTATCAGAGCTCTGCCACTATGAGAGCTATCCAATTCTGATATTATTTGATTGTGGTTTTGTGGTTTCGTAATATAACAACGACTTTTAGGCGGAGTAGAAGGTATTTTAGTCAAATTTGATAAAACTGTATGAAAATCACAGACAAACTACCAATTCGAATAAAAATCATTGAAAAAACATAGCTCAACCACTTTGTTTGAAGGCACTCTAACCAATAGCGTATACAAACATAAATCACGCTGACCTCCAAACGTTGCGCGCGGGCATTACCTACTTTGAGTGATATTTTGGGTAATAAATTCCACTTGGAAAAGTGATGCCGGTCATCTGGTCGTTTGCTAACATAACGTGATAAACACATTCTTTTAATTCTTAATTATTTTATTGAAGTTTAAAAACCTCATTGTAATATTTAATCATTGAATAAGATAATATTAACATAAACTAAATGAATCATGAAACCGAAAAAACAATAGAAAATAAAAAGTCATCAGTCAGTATACAATTTAGTAAGTCATTTCAGTTCACAATTGTGTTCGTGAAGAACTTTGTAATCATCATAAAGATAGCTGCCAATAATATGGTATTAAAAATGGAGGATAATATTGACAAAGTCTTGAATTTCATATTTGATATCGATGAAGATGACATAAATTTAACTGGTATCATTAGCTAAGTTGGTAGAGCGGTTGTCTCGGAAAGACAGAGGTCTTGGGTTCGAGTCCCAGTTGCGACTGATATATTTTTATTTTCTGTGGTTTTTCCGGTTTCATGTTTTATTTAGGTTGTGTTAATATTATCTTCTTCAATGATTACACATTATTTTAATTTAAATTTTATCTATTTATTTATTATTTTTTATAATTAGTGTATTTTCAGTGCTGTGATTAAAAATTAATTAAAAATATAAAAATTAATAAAAATTACCACATTATACCATTATTTGAAAGCTAAAATACTAAATAGTCGAAATTAGATTTCTTCATAGTGAAAAAAAAACGTTGTTTTCACCTAAATGATGCCTATAGTTATGGTTATTTATATATTTTTTTATTTTATTTGGGTAAACATACAGTTATACAATATATATTTTTAAAGATTAAGTTGTTACTTTGTTGCATTAACCAGTGAAGATTTAATATTATTACTCAAATCGATAAAAAAATTTCATAAGAGCCAGTTCTCCTTACCAAAGAATGAAGAGAACTGATCTCTAATATGGAGGAACGAAGTCGGTCAGCGATTGACTCGCCGTTGCGTTTAGTTCTTGTTTGTGGTTGTCGCATATTAATATGGTATTTCATTATTATTGTTGCCTTTGCCTAATTTTTCATAATAGTATTTTTTTCCGAGTAAGCTGCTTTATTCGCGATTATTTATGACTATCTGAAGTACACGACGTTTCCCGGGGCTATACATGGTTTGGAGTGAAGTTATTAGGTTGCGCTGTGTTCCCCTACCCCTGCGCTTACCTCTACTCCTACCAATTCCCCTTCCACTTCCCCTACCCCTGCCCCTACTCCTAACCCTACCCCTACCCTACCTAGCAATTTCCCTCCTATTTCGATTTAATTTTTATTTCAGTAAGAAGCTAATAAAACGGTAGAATTGTATAAATAAACAAACACACAGACACTCTTCTTTATACACATAGATTATCTTGTGCTCAATTCCACAAAATATCTAGATGCACCACTTACCGTTTTTATGTGAATACCGCCAGTGAAAATATGGCATTCTTTTCATTTATGTTGGGAGGCTGAAGGGATTGGAAATGGGAGGAAAAGAAGAAGGTTGGAATTCGCCTGGTTATTCAGACCTGGTCACTAAACACGATCATTGCCATTTTAAGCAACGTGTCGATTCTGTATATGGTCTTTCATCAGGGCGATACTTACTTTCCTGTTTGAAGCCCTGAATGCTGAAACATAAAACCGGAGCTTTCATGTTCATAAATAAGAACATATGTAAATATTATTTTAGCCCCGCTTGTTAATTAATTTTCATACGTTTTACTTAACGTAATTGATACCATTGTACTGGGAAGCTACCGCGAAGGTGGTATCAACTATGAAAGTAACACCCTGCATAAGGCAGCTTTGTGACACCGGATTTATTTTAAGGTAAATTAAGTGGTTTTCATTACGTTTAATCGCGTGAATGAGTAATTGTGCGGTAGACATTTCGAATATGTTCGTAGGGAGACGAAACGAAGTATATAAGATTCATTCGCATGTAGAATGAAATCGTTATTGTACAAATATCGTTACATAATATAATACGTGATCGTTTCCGCGGTCGAGCGGTTCAGAATCCCCACTACGAAACCAGAGGTCGCGGTTTCGAATCCCAGCGGGCTTAAATTAATTATATCAAAGAATAAAACGTTATACGCTCTCACAGATGGCAATAATTTAAATAATTTAGAGAAAAACACTTTTAGCAAGTGATGCCATTAAATATTTCATTTTAATTTTTGTTTTTTTGGGAGCCCAACGGTTTACATAAAAATAAGGTACCTATAATAATAAATGATATAAATTTGACCATTTACAGGTTTCCACTTGGGTATTATATATACGTTAATCCGATGATTTATGATTAAATAAAAATAAAATTAAAAAGAAATACAAATAAAAACAAGAAATATAAAATTAAAAGTTGCATAAAATTTGTTAATGGGGTGTGGAAAGAAAGGGCGTGGAGGATCGATCTGCTTGAAATGTATGTGTGTTATTTCACAATAGTCTCTCCTTATTTGAATAACAGGCGGTGCGAAAGATAGACTGGACAACCTTGAACGCTCTTATGTAATTACTTACATTATTGTCTATGCTTCATCCATGTAATTACCTGCATTATTGTCTATTTTCAATCCACGTAATTACCTGCATTATTGTCTATCTTCCATCCATGTAAATACCTGCATTATTGTGTATGTTCCATCCACATAATTGCCTGCATTATTGTCTATGTTCAATCCATGTAATTACCTGCACTATTTTCTATCTTCTATCAATGTAATTACCTGCATTATTGTCTATGTTCCATCATCGTAATTACCTGCATTATTGTCTATGTTCAATCCATGTAATTACATGCATTATTTTCTATCTTCCATCAATGTAATTACCTGCATTATTGTCTATGTTCCATCCACGTAATTACCTGCATTATTGTCTATCTTCCATCCATGTAATTACCTGCATTATTGTCTATCTTTCATTCATGTAATTACCTGCATTATTTTCTATGTTCCATCCATGTTTTTTGCTTTTTGTTTGACAAGCCCCCAAAGGGCACACAAACTCCAATGGCTCGGAGGGCTTTGAAACAGAGAATGGACGGTTACCTTGAGAGGGTCTCCTCTTGGGGTAAGAATAACCTCGTCGAATTTAATGTTTCAAAGACCCAATCATGTCTGATTACGTCTAAAAGGGATCGAAATGACAATCTAGTTTCCTTTAATGGAACAAATCTTCCCAAAAAGCCCTCTATTGAAATGCTTGGTGTAACCTTAAGTGATCAGCTCAGGTATGGGGGCTCCATCGAAACCCGAGTAAAGTTAGCCTCTCAGAAACTGGGCGTATTGTACAGAGCCCGCAGATACTTTAATAGTACACAACTGCTGACCCTGTACAAATCGCAAGTGCGCCCTACTCTAGAATTTGGCAGTCACCTCTGGTCGGGAGTCCCAAAATATCTGAGAAAAACCCTTGACTCTGTGCAGAAACGGGCGGTTCGTTTGATAGATTCGCCTATCTTAACAAATGGGTTTCAATCTTTGGAGCACAGACGTCGGGTGGGAATGCTGTCCTTGTTCTACCGGTATTTTAATGGAAGATGCTCCGAGGAACTAGCGTCATTGATCCCTTCGGCACCGGTGCATAGTCGGGAAACACGCCAAACGCGCGCTTAACATTTGCACACGGTTGACATTTGTCACATGAGAACGGGTCGCTTCTACGACTCGTTCTTGTGTTCAACAGCTCGGCTGTGGAATGATCTGCCGGCCTCTGTGTTTCCTCCATCCTTTAACATGGGTCTCTTCAAGACCCAAGTTCACTCCTTCCTATCCTCTAAAAGATCCTCCACACAGCATCCCCAAAGATGATATAGGCCTTGAGGGAAATCGTTTCCTCCTTGGTCTCCTGTGTGGAGTTACTGTAAAAAAAAAAAAAAAATGTAATTACTTGTAAGTCTATCTTCCATCTATGTAATTACCTGCATTATTGTCTATGTTCCATCCACGTAATCACCTACATTGTTGTCTATGTTCAATCCATGTAATTACCTGCATTGTTTTCTATCTTTCATCCATGTAATTAAACAGAAGTGTTGTCTATCTTTCATCCACGTGACTACCTACATTGTTTTCTATCTTTCATTCATGTAATTTCCTACATTGTTGTCTATCTTTCATCCATGTGACTACCTATATTGTTGTCTATCTTTCATCCATGTAATTTCCTGCATTGTTATCGATCTTCCATCCATGTAATTACCTACATCGTTGTCTATCTTACATCCTATCTCTCTCATGCAAGAAATCAGTCACACGTTCTGTTATGATACCACACCCACTTTAAATCAGTATCACGTGCAACCAGCAACCAAAACACCAAATCTATGAATTCATAGTTTAAAACTAGAAGTTGACCAATATTTATTTTCATTAATCACTTTGTTTACGTCAATATCTGAGATGATATTAATTACGTGGTTGATTTCGATAGATGAAACCCTAATGAAAATATTTTATCTGCATCCTGGGTCGTACCTAATCACACCCCATTTTACATTCCTATACTATGTACCCTGCTGTTATCAACAATATTATTCCTTATCAAATAACATAAATACAATACCTTACATAATCTTAGTGATATTACTCTTAGTTCGCTTTTAAACGGTACAGACGTACCTATATTTTTCAAACATCTGTTTGAGGTACATTAATAAATAAATATTAATGCTTTCGGTATAAAGTCATTTTGGTGATGTTTTTATTTTGCACCTGAACCTAAATACAATGGAGGGTGTTCTGTTTAGCAGAATACGAGAAAACATGCGACGGCCAGAGAGAAGCCAATTCAAATAATTCTATTAAGGGTCAATCACCAAACAATTTAACCCTTAAGTGACGTAACTAACAGGGAAGCCACCATAAAAAAAAAAAAATTAAAAAAAAACACAAAAAAAACACTAAAAAAAACACACAAAAAAAACCCAAAAAAAAAACACAAAAAAACAACAAAAAAACAAAAAACGGAAACCACCTGGATCATGCGCCTGACAATCGAAATCTTTGATGGAATATCCTGCTTCTAAATAGTCCCAATGACCCCCTAAAACTTCATTAAAAAATATGGTATTGCAAACATGATATACAGATACTTAGATTAGCCTTTACGAGTATCAAAAAATATAATTACGGGTTTGATCTGAGTAAGGAGTACGTAACTGTATGTAACATTCAAATTAAACAAATCTTATTTTCAGTACACTTATGCCGCAGTTAGTGGTGTAATGGTGAGCAAAGTTACGTTCCAAGCTGTTTTATCAGGGTTCTATTCTCGACCATGACAATATACATATTTAAAATAAAATAAAAAAAAATTACGAAAGAATAGTTTATTTTTAAAAGTACATATACTTTTTTTAGATATTATTGTTTCAAAAAATATTTTAAATGCAATAAAAACGAAAATTAATCAAACCAAATTTTACAAAGAAATAAAATACTAAAATGTGACCAGTGAAAAATTTTTGTCAACCAAATTCAGATAAATAATAAACTAATATGCTGAAAATATTCTCACTAGCCCTTAATGTAAGCAAAAATGAAAATTTCCATTATTTAGGGACTCAAGGAACCGAACGAGGAAAATTACTAGATATAAAATTAGATGTCGAATGTTAAAGAAATAAGACCCATTATCGCTGCCCCATTATAACAAAATCATAAAGCATAAAATAACTTGGAATTGTAATTGATGAAAATCTTATATGGGGTCTACATATTAGAGGTATTACGGAAAAACTCACAAGTTTTATACGAGGTGTGTTCAAAAGAAAAGGTGAATTTTGAATTTTCGCGAGCTGTGTACATTCGATTATCGATTTTTTTTGTTATGTTGGTACACATATTTTTATCATATGTTAGCATTATCAGCCATTTTGGATCAGTGGTTTGTTTTTGACAACTGGAAATGTTAGTCACGTTTTTGTGTTCTTCGATTTTTTACCTTAGGTTCGTTTTCTGAGGCATCATCAGTCCGATTGAAGTGAAATTTTAGATTTGATTTATTTTCTATGTCTTCATCAGCATTTCTTTAAAAAATCCAAAAAATTGATTCTTTTTAGAAAAAAAATGTTAATAATTGTTAATCCTATGGAGGAATTTCCTAGTTTTGGTCGGAACTTGATAGCCGTTTTCTGGGGCATCATCAATCCGATTGAAGTTAAATTTTAGATTTGCTTTGTTTTCTATGTCCTTATCAGCATTTCTTCAAAAAATCCAAAAAATCGATGTTCTTCGATTTTTTACAAAATTTTCAAACAAAACGTGACTAACCTTTCTAGTTGTCAAAAACAAACCACTGATCCAAAATGGCTGATAATGCTAACATATGATAAACATATGTGTACCAACATAAAAAAAAATCGAAATTACTAAGGAATGTGGTAAATAAAAAAGATACTATAAAAGTTTCAGAGCGCCTTGTGTCATTCTCGAACCGAATATGGAATTATACGATGAGGATCTGCGACATCTAAGTACTCGTACATACACAATTTTAATAAAATTCAAAAGGGAATCGTAAAGATAATACTTAAGAGGAACGGCTGCGCGGCCTGTTTCATACAAAACTTAATTTTGGATTTGAGTTTAAAATACTCGCCTAAACCTAATGATATATATTTTTTTAAATTGAAGGTTTAATAAATATCTAGTACGTATGAGATATATTTTATTTATTTTACATTATGAAATATAGGCCATTAAAGGAATTGATTTTTCGCAATTTTAGGGCATCTTTAACAATTATTAGGGGGCTAACGGTGATCAAAACATTATTTAAAAAAAAATTAAAATAAAAATCGAGCAAGGCCGGGTACAAATCAGCTAGTATGTTAATAAATATTATGTTTTTTTAATAATTTTTAATATTTTAAAAAGAAGAGTTTAAGCTTCATAAATCTTCCAATTATAATATCCTGTGATTTTTCACGGATCCGCGCTGATATAGGATCAATTCGAATAAAGGTAAACAAATAACTACTAACTTTTAAATATATATGTACTCCTTTATTCAAAATATCTACGTGTTTAGCCAGTATTCTTTAAAGTATCAACTTTCCCTTTGAGCGTCCGCGTTTTTCTGCTAATTTCAAAATTGCGTTTGTTGTTTTTTCTCACAACATTAAGGGATGGTTACAAAAGACGGGAAAATACGGGACGGGAGGTGGGGGAGGGGGTGAGAAAACAAAAGGGGAGCTTGAAAATATGGGGGTAAGTTGGGAATAAAGAAATAAAGCTATTTTACATGCGGGCGACTGAGGCAACGGAAAACTTTCTTAATAAACATCTGCAAGAATGTTTTGAAAGAAAAATTATATCACCCTTAGGAAGAGGGTGGGGGGAGAGGGGAAGTGGTGCTGGGAGGTGATTTATCCACGCGGTAGACGGTTTTTCAAAGGAAAATTCTTTTTTAATTTTGTTTTTTTATTCTGTTGTGAACAACACGTTATGTTGAACCTAACCCAACATTAAACACGAGTTTCCTCAAACATTAGCATACTTTACATACAGTTTTGCTAAACTCAACCTTGAATCCTTATAGCTAAAAATAAATAATCTTACTTAACGTAAGCTAAGCTAATTTAAATGAAACATTCGTAAATTTTACCACAACTTTAACCAATCCAATAAATATTAACCTAACGATGTTTACATTAAATAAGCGAATCATTTTACTGGGTGACATTTATAAATAGTGAAGCATTTTTCTCACCATTATGAAACAGAGTAACCTTTTGAACGCTGAGCTCTGGCGTCAGGCAAATCGTAGAGCTTTTTCTCTCTGAAATTTCCACAACCGTCTATCTTTTTTTAAGCTCCTAAAATTATTTCCATGACAAGCCAAAAAACTTTATAATGTCCGATTGTTATGTAATAAGGTGCCATATTGTTTATTTCGCATTAGTCAATTGTTCTGTTTGAAAAAATATATTCGAAAATCAACCGAAACCGGTTTGTAATTAGTATCATGCAGGATTATAATGACGGTAACCCGTCAACCACGAACACAAATTATTTAGGTATCACGACTGCACATCGCATGCAAATTAAAAGTAAATATATAAATACTTTTGCTAATTTCTTTTTATTTGGCACTTACTTAACTCTGTGTGATAAACGGGACTTCGAGTAATAATATTTCTACTTTTGCGGAATGGAACTGTACGACAAACCGCGGCTACCCGGGGGAGGCCGGTTTTTCAAAGTTTTTATCGCGCCTTTCGTAGACGATATACGAGCGGCCATATTGTCATGTGAGAAGGCGGTAATTTACATTACCCTAATTCAACTTTTTAAAACAATCTTTTTGCCGTGTTTTTATTTTCTCGGAGTGTTCAATTTCTTTCGAACTCAAATTAAACATACGTTAATCCGCGTTTTTATTTTGTACTTGAAATATGTACGAGTATATCCAATAACCTAAATCATAAACCATATATTTATTTATTTATTTATTACAAAAAAAAATCAAAATTATAACATAATACATGATATACATGATTTTTTTTCTTATTATTATTCTACTCTCCATAAGTTGAGCTCCAGTAGCTCGTGGTTATGGGAGGAGTATTTACAAACATAAGATAAAATGAATACATAGTTAGTGTAGGTGATATGAAATTAAAATTAAAAACTTATTTAATAAATACAAACGTAAATCAACAAAACATTTTTAGACTAATAATAATAATTAACCAATTAGTAATTTATACGATAGATAGTACATTATTAGGGGTACAATATATCATTATCTAAGTTCAGGGAATTAATTTGCTTTTTAAATTGTTCATATTTCAAAGTGTCGGTTATACTATTTTCTTAATAATATATTAATTTTGTTATTTATATAATATGACTATATTTCGCAACCGTCCTTTTATTTTAATTGCATTAAAAGAAATTAATTCTGCCTGCCTAATACATTTTCATTTAAATTGAAATTTATTTTATTTTTTTACTTATTATTCCACAATTATGGATATATTCCGTATTCGAAGCCAGGCGGACACGTATCCTAAAACAATTCGTTTCATTCACATTCATACACCTTTTCAAACATTCTAGTCCATGTTCCGACTCATAATGTGAACCGTTTCAAGTTAATAATTGATTTTAACATTCTATGTCTTAATTTCCAATATTTGAAACATTTTTGCAAGCTATTTGAATAAAAAAACGACACTGTAAAAGTGAACCAATCGTTATTATCTATTCCTATTCTTAATAATATATTTGCGCAGGTTCCAGAGTGGTAGATATTCTCACTATCGCCCTGGTGAAATACCACCATTAAAAATTGAAATGTTGCCTGAAATAGCTTTAGCCATATTTAGTGACTAGATCTGAATAGGTAGATAGTTTTCCACCTTCCTCTTCCCCATCTCCTCACCTTTCCACTACCTTCAGCCTCAGAATATACCACAATTGGGGATGCCTTAGCCTCACTGACCTCAGACGGTTAGTAGCAGTTTGGACTTTTGTGCAGTATTCACATAAAAACTTATTTAATAATTGGAATCATCTATTTAACTGACTTGATCTTGTCTTCGTGGTACATCACGGACCCCTCCTGCCATCCGCTTGGCCGTAAAATATGAAAGTTTTTTTTTGTTCAGTAACTACACAGGAGGCCCTGAAAGAAATAATTTCCCTCAAGGCCTATATCATCTTTGGGGATGAGGAGTGAATATGGGTCTTAAAAATACGTATGTTGCAGGAGGGAGGAAATATAGTCGACGGCAGATCATTTCACAGCCGAGCTGTTAAATACTGGAACGAGTCGTAGAAGCGACCCGTTCTCATGTAACAAATGTTAACCGTGTGCAAATGTTGGACGCGCACAAAGGGATCAATGACGCTAGTTCCTCAGAGCTTCTTCCATTAAAATACCGGTAGAAGAAGGAGAACATTGTGTCCGTAGACGTCTCTGCTTCGAAGATAGGTAAATCTATCAAACGGACCTCTCGTTTCTCCACAGAGTCAAGGGTTTTTTCAGATATTTTAGGCTCCCGACTAGAGTTGACTGCCAATTTCTACACTGAGGCGCACTTGCGATTTGTACAGGGTCAGCAGTTGTATACTATCTGCAGTATCTGCGGGCTCTGTGCAATACGCCCAACTTCTGAGAGTCTGAAAAAAATACTTTAAGGTTAACTCTGTAGGCAGTAGCATGCTCAAAAAAAATCAGAAACCCAAAATATCGTCAGTAATAGGACTACTCTAAATCAGCTAGCGATTCAACCTTTAGACGTGCTGTGATTCATGAATACGAATTTTTAACATAAGATATTGTGTTACCCAAAGATTTATTTATAGTAGAGACAATTTCTCAGCGCAAACTTTTTCGAATGTTTCGATTACTAATTGAAAATCCTACCCACTGGGCTATCGAATTGATTAGATAAGTGAAGATTTATTTTGTAAAACTAGAAACAGTTATAATGAAACATGTGTTAAATTATTTATTAAACACCTTTGCTTCAATTTTCGATCAGTTTCTAGGGCTCCAATCATTATAAATCCCAACTTTAAATCATTTAAAAAATAATTCACAATTTTAAAATGCACAACATTAATTCAGAGTTCGAAAGAAAATTCACTACACGCTGCCTCGTTTTACTTTCCGTGGAAGTCTCCCTTTATATAAATTATTGTTTTCTGGGAAACATGTTTAATTTTAAATACTAGGACTGAGTACAGTATCAAATATTCTGTACAAACCTTATTTCGCTTCACAGAACTGCGTCATTCCCTGTAATATTTTCTACTTATTGCTTGTTCATAGAAAAGGGGTCAAGTGTCTTTTTTGTTCGTGTAAGCCCATTTCCTATAATCTTTTTTAGGTAAGATTATCCATCGTCTGTGAGTTGATTACTTTACATTGCCAATCCAAGAAAACCGCTTTTTCAGCCATTAAGAATTCTAAATGTCTGTCAATTATACCTCAAGGTAATGCTAAAAATAATCCATGCATCAAAATCATCAATGTATATTACCCAGAGTCAAAACACGAGGGAGACTTTTGGTACCGAAATATACTACGACCTTTGCTCAAAGACACCAGATGTATACAGTGCCTCACGCGTACAACAAACTGCAACTATAGACCATAGCACACATATATATATATATATATATATATATATATATATATATATATATATATATATATATATATATATATATATTCCTTCAACAAAAACATGACTGAATGGCTATTGAGAAAACATCAAATGAAAATTGATAAACTTATTAAATAAAACTTGACTTCGTCGAGTGAATTGAACATTAAAGCAAAACATTGCTAGGGTCTGGTTGAAGGCAAAGTATGTAATTACGCGCTAAGTGAATGCTTCCGATGTGAGAAATGTTTTTTTCTTATGTCTAATTCATATCGGCTAACCTTACATCACCACGTTGAGGAACCACCCAGAACTGGACCAGGGGCGATATTCTGGCTCGTTTTAAGGAAGACTCCTTATCATTTTACTTAAGCTTAAAGACTTCTTGCTTAACTGCGGTTCTGGTTCTCTCGAATGACAGCTGTCAGCGAATGACATTAATTAAAAATATCAATATTTGCATAGTTTTAACAAGACAAACTCATTATTAAGTAAGTTACAATGTTACCAACCACGTTATTATCAATTTCCAACATTATCTATTAAGATTTACAATTAAAAATGGAAATATAAATCCAGACGGCAAATGTCGCTTTTAGAAGTAGTGACAGAATAAACAGGTCATTAATATCTAGTGAGGTAGGTACATTTTTACAAAACGTAATTCTTCGTTAAAAGGCGTATTTATGTAATTTAAAAATAAAGTAAAAATTGATTAAAATGGATTATAATATAATGTAATTGTTTTTAAAAAAAATCGTTTAAAACCTTATGTCACTTGAAGATATTTCATCAATTTATGTTTTCAAATAATCTCTAAACAATCTGTTTAGGATTTATTTGCTATATCTCTCTGGAATTCCGTAGTTAAGCAAGAACTCTTTAAGCCAAAGGGAAAGGAAAGGGAATCTTCCTTAAAACGAACCAGAATAGCGCTCCTGGTAGCATTTGTATAAAATACGTACGTGCCACATGGTAGCTGACGAGTGAACAGTAAAAGCACTCTGAAAGATAAGTCGGAGAAGGTTGACAGGGAATTGTTTGGTTGGTGCATACACACTTTTAGTTTCCTTAAACTCTTTAAAATTATTGCATTTAGATTAATATGGGCTTAATTATAATGACAATTTAAAATATTTCTATCTAACATTATTGTTACGGTGGTCTTAAAGCTTGCTTTACAACAGACACAGCAATCAAACTAGAAAATTTACAATTTGAAATTACAAATCAAACTCTTTTAGAAAGCTTGTTAATGTAATGTACAATTTACATCTCAAAAATGATTTTTTATGACGTCTACGAGATCTAGTCACGATGAATGATTCCTCCCTGGGAATAAAAACTTAATAAAGGCCAAATAGTGAATTTTACAGGAGAAACTACAAACTGTTTCAAAATATCAGTGTGATTATATTTATTTTTTTACTGAATATAACGTGATGAAGAGGTTTTAAATATGTAATAAACAAAATATTTATGTACATATATATTTTTATTTTATTTAATACGATTTTTTTTACAGTAAGTATATCAATAAAACATGCTTCATGTAGTGTAACAAAATTATAATCACCACAAAGAAACAAGGTTGTCGTGTTAGGTGAGGAATTTTCGTTTAAATAATTAGATTTTAAAACATTGTTGTATAAAGCAGGAAAATACGAATTACATGTGTTTGCATATATTTATTTTTTTGATAATTAAATTAAGGTTGGTTTTTATCCTGTATTCGATATCATTTTTAAAAAATTTATTTTCTGTATTAAGTAAATGAAAATAAATAATATAGCAAAAATATTTCTTTAGTTTATTTTGAAAATCATCGTCTTGAACATTTTCGCCAGTAGTTTTCTGATTTTTCGGCAAATTATCATAATATTCTTGCTAAACTAGAGATACGAGTACATATTTTTTTGCAAGGTCTTGTAAATCAGTTATTATAGCCAGATTGATCGGTATGGGTTATCATACAGGACATTAGCCACCCAGTGAAAGTCATTAAGGCGATGCAATGGGAAGTAATGCAAAATCATGTGTTTTCGGTTTGAGTATTTGATGTCCTAGAAATTCATAGATGATTTAATTAAATATTGCAAGTAGAACACACCTTGGCCTTTTCTTTAACCGGGCATTTTTTTGGTGTGTCTTTTTATAAGCCTAGAAAAAAAAAGTATCACACATTAAAAAATGTTTAATGGGCAAACTCTCCTACTTACGAACCCCTTTTCCGATAAAGTCGAATTGTTCATTGTGGTAAATAAAGTTTTTTTGAATATGACCGTACAATATTTTAATAATTATATCTGAGCTTTACAGAATAGAATAAAACACATATTTTGGTGATGGTTTTTTTGCATAAATCGAAACATGGGGTCAATATTAAGCGGGAATCTCAACCTTGTCGCCACCTTCGTAAGGAGCACGTGATTTCGTTGGAATTTTAGCCGGTAGATCGCGTTAACAACAAAGCCAGAATACTAAATTCTTCTTCCTCGCGTTCTAAGGTGTACTCAGAGACACTATCTCCCATATATTTAAACACATATTTTCTTTTACTATAATGCGATTTTGTAGAACCCAATTAGATTTTTTTTATACTTAAAGTACATCAAATATATTAGTAAGTTCTGCAAGCGTTTTTTGTAATTATTCAGTTCATTGGTTAAAAGCCATTTTCCAACTGTTGTTGGACCACTTTGAAACGGCTTACTTATGTGATTTTATTTAACCCCATCAAATTTTAATTTTTATGATATTATAAATTATTAACATTTCCAGTAAAAACCGATTTATTCGGAAAATAATTGTGATAGTTAAAATTCTCTATTTATTAACCTTAAATTAACTAATTTATTAACGACGTATTTATTGTCTTAAAATATAATGGAAGTTATCTATTCACCAATTAATAGTATTTCCATTATATCCAAACAATATAATTCTTAATTCAGGGATGTACGAGTAGAAAATACATTTGAAGTCATTACTCTAATAGCATTCACGTCATTACAATTAAGAAGAACCTGCCACGTTAAAAGCGGGAAAACAGATTTCAACTGCAAGTACCTTATAGAACAAAGAATGTTAATTATTTTAATTTATTTCTGAGAAAATCAGTTTTTACAAAAAAAATCAATAAATCGTTTCAAACCCAAAAAAAAATTGTTTTTTTAAATAGCTTTGACCGCAAAAAAAATTGTTACAATAATGAAAAACTAAAATACTTGGAGAACTTATTAAGTATGATTTACTTTAAAATTATAAAAAATTCTAAATAAATAATCTTATAGAATAAATTAAGAATAACTTAGAGAATACTGCCATTTACTTAAAATACCTATAAAACACTGAATAAGTAAAACAAAATTAATTGTCTTTACTTAAGCCACTGATTCGGCTAAATTTAATTGCGTCTATTCAGAATTTGTGTCCAATTTAGCGAGTCAGAGTGAAGACGCTAATACTAATCAGGGTGAATTGACACTTCACTGGGCGGTCCTCGGAGCTAAGAGCAAACTTCGGATAGTATATCACAGCCTCTCCTCTCAGTAGACTAAATACACTGCGTTAATTATTGAGATATGTCAAACAGTTCGGGAGAAATGGAAATGCGACGCATGCAGGTGGGTTTCTATTCTGCTTGGTTGCAATTAAAATAATGATTTATGTCTACGCCCATACCATATATACTCTCTCCTTACCCCTTCGGGGACATTTTGTTGCATTATATGCAAGTAGGAACCTATACCATGTTTTCTCAAAGTCGACTGCAGATATAAGTAGATTGACTTTTGTTATACGGCCGCACATCCTCTCTGCATACTTATTTTACAAATGAGGACATACAGCAGAAATAATTATTTAGGGGATCAACTGTCGGAGGGCCAACTGTCGAGGGGGCACTAGTCGAGGAATCAACTTTCGGGATACTTTATGTTTCGTATCTGAACTTAACGAACTACACACAGTCTACATTTGGTAAGTCTACATAGGGTAATGCATGCAGCTGTCTGCAAGTACCATAAATACATTCACTGTATTTTTTTCAAAATTGGCGATTTTTCACAACATGTTTTATTATCCAACCTAACCTAACCTGTAAACGTTCTAACACTATATATATTCATTGTATATATATTAACCTAACCTAACCTAACCTGTAAACGTTCTAACACTATATATATATTCATTGTATATATATTAACCTAACCTAACCTAACCTAACCTAACCTAACCTAACCTAACCTGTAAACGTTCTAACACTATATATATTCATTGTATATATATTAACCTAACCTAACCTAACCTGTAAACGTTCTAACACTATATATATATTCATTGTATATATATTAACCTAACCTAACCTAACCTAACCTAACCTAACCTAACCTAACCTGTAAACGTTCGAACACTATATATATTCATTGTATATTCCCCTTTTTAGAAATTCTCGCTAGGTGGTGATAATATTGTTTGATGTCATCTAATTTTGATCTTTCGAAATGCATTAGAAACCGTTTTTATTTTTCTTAAAGGAGAGCAAACATTTTCACGTTACTAATAATCTGACAATACTAAAATTCCTCCTACTGCAAAG
>JAHDVE020009489.1:0-144323 GCA_022606495.2 Halesus radiatus | reverse complement strand
TTTGGGAATACCTTCGAGTACCTACACATATCAAGTAAAATGACAAAATTATTTTGTTCTATTTTACCTACCTGGCAATTCGATCCCAAAATAAGGTTTCCTGCTCTACCCACTCACACACCGTGAAAGTACATACGTACTTAGCTAGTGAATAAATAAAAGTGTATTTATGGTATCCTTGGTTGGGAAAGAGAAGCATAGGTCGCCCGCATATGAGATGAGCAGACGACTTGAAAATAGCAACAGGATTCGGATGGTTGAAAGCCGCCTCGACAAATACTTGGCAATCTGGAGAAATGTGAGGAAATCCTGTGTCCATAACTATACACCAGAAGTCTATTAAGAGTAACGGCTGCGCGCCCTGTTTCATACAAAACTTAATTTTGGGTTTCAGGTCAAAATACCAACCCAAACTGAATGATATTTTTTTTTAAATCTAAGTTAGAGTAAACATCTAGTACGAATTAGAAGTATTTCATTTATTTTATTTTAGTTATTTTTACATCTAAACTTCTAAAAAACTAAACTTTAACAATTATTTTTACTATGAGAACGAACTTAATTTTTTTTTAAATCACTGATATTTAAGTTAGAACGATAAATATTGAAAAAAAAAATAAATTAGTTGAATGGATACGATGATAAATGAATGGATACATACATCTAAAGCAAATTCAAGAAAAACATACGATTAAGAATGGTTTTCAACAAAGCAATACCGAGAGCCCCCTTTTTTTCCTTTTTTTTTAAATTGGTTTATTTTATTCAATTAAGACGTGTGCATTTTTTTATTGTGCTCACCATCCGGGCCCAAAATGAAGAATCTTACTTCTCTGCCATTAAAACCGTATTTGAATGTTAATTATTATATTACTAGTACCTACGTAGATTCCTAATAAAATCTATGTAGGTAGATAACTGTACCTGCTTATCTTTCTTACTTCCCTGGTATTTAGGCATTAGCATTATGTATATTTAATTGGTAAGGTGCCTATTTAAAATGGAAAGTTTAATTAAAGTAACGACCAAATGGTTTAATTAAAAATATACAAATGGAGCCCATTATTAACCCTAATTGATTGCAATACAAATGGGTAATTCACAAACAATGAAAATATTATTGAAAAGTAAAAAATCAGGTATTATCAACCTATAAAATAGTGCTTTAAGTCGGTGTGTTCCCCGGGCAAGGTGTAAGGGATTACTGCTAATTATCTACAGGTAGGTTCACGTCAATGGTGTTGGTGTGATCAGGTGATTTACCTTCCAAGGCCAAATATCTGGGAAACACCGTCTATTTACCGAGATCTTTCAATGATCTTCGGTTCTTTGTTTCCTTAGTGCTAAGATTTGAGATGCTTTTGAGCCCCATGGGAAGTTGAAACATAACTAACTAGCAGTGGCGTGCAGTCCATAGAGGCTGAAAAGCTGAGTCTACCCCTTTAATAATAATTTTTGAATAATATTGTTTTTAATAAATTAATTAAAAAATAAAATTATCTGAAAATCGTTCTAGATTGATAAAATGTTTATATTTGACAAATATGTATAAACTTTTTATTTATTACCTGCCTTGTGGCCATACATTTCTGACTTCCTTAATCTGGTTATTTTGCATTGTACATAGGGCAAAGGATGTCAAATACAAATTACACTTGCACTGTTACAATAATAATGTTTATATAATGATATACTCGTATTCGTTTTTAAAATAGGTACATAATGTTTCCCCTTTCAATGAAGGTTTTATCCTTTACATGCTTTTTGTTTTGTTTTTTAGTTTCCAACACCACCGCTAGGTTAAAGTATAATATAATATGCAGTTAGCCACAACACTCGGCGGAAGATGATAAAAAACAAATCATACCCGAAATTTAAAAACTATACACAGCACGTATTGGTTATAGAGCAATGCACGCCACTGCTAACTAGGTATTAAACCTAACTCAAGATAAAAGTAACTTACAATAAATAGGTTAACCGAATCTTCAGGCACGTCAAATTCTAATAAGTTCTCTCGGATGTGACTGTGTTTGCGTATTTTAAATAAAATATGTAACTGAAAGTTCTCAAATACTTTAAATTGTAGTAAATTAAATAGGGTTCAAACGGCGTGTACAATAAAAGGTTAAAAAAAGCGATAGAAGATACATTATGGATATTATATTAAAATATATATATTTTTAAAGTAATTATATGAGTTCTTAGGTAGTTGGGAACCGGCTTATTCTGATCTAGGGTTTTGACCTTTTAAAATTTCGTTATGATTTCCCCCGTCAGGTGTGATTTTTTTCGCTTTGTTCAAGTGGGAATTTATTCCAAGCTTTTTTGTCTGATGGATACTCAAAACGCGTTCTCCGAACTTAGTATGAGGAGGCCTATCCTGGTTCTTTTTAAGGAAAAGTCTTTATCCTTTTCCTCGAGTTTAAATACTTTTTGCTTAACTGAGGAATTCCGGAAACACAGTAAAAAAATCCTAAACCGATTGCTAAGATATTATTTGAAAAGACAAATTGATGAATTATCTTCAAGTGACACAAGATATTGAACCAATTAAAAAAAAAAAATAATTAATTAATTAAAAAAAATATTACAATGCATTTAATTTAATTTTTGATTTAAAAAAAAACATAAATAATCCTTTTAACAAAGAATTTCGTTTTGTACAAAGGTACCTACCTCACAAGATAGTAATGACCTTTTTATTCTGTCACTACTTCTAAAAGTGAGATTTGCCGCCGGGGTATATCTATGTAGAGCTGCCTGCCGTTGTGCATTGTTTTTACTTGTTACATTGTTAACTTATAATTAACATTGTTTGTTACATTGGTAACTTACTTGATATTGAGTTTTTCTCCCGTTAAAACTACTCAAATATTCATATTTTAATGAATGTCATTCGTTGAATGATAGCTAACAGCTGTCATCCTCTCGAATTCTTGTCATTCTCATGGTTCTTTCGAACCGCAACTTGAAGAAGTATTTAAGCCTAAGGAAAAAGATAAGAAATTTTCCTTAAAAAGAACCAGAATAGGTCTCCGGACTGCGCTTTGGTTCCTTTTAACATCTACGTAAATCAACGCAAAATTTACACAATATTCATTTTTGGTCGAGTTTGACAGAGAACAGTTCTTTTGAAAGTAGGTCCTATTGTTATTATGCTTGGCGATTGTTTTAAAATTTGATACTTTCAAACTACGAGTAGGTACCTATTATGTATTATTCAACAATAACTTTTAATGTACCTTTCAATATTTATAACAAAGGCGAACAGTGTATTTCTACAAAGAATCCTAAATAATAATATCGACTGTACCGAGCTTCTGTCCCTAATTAATTTCAACTTACCTTTGAATTATTACACATGCATAGTTGCAAAACAGATGCAGCTGCAAATTCGCCAATTAACCGTGCTCTTCATTCATTCAATAATTTTTACCTAACAACTCTAACATTGATATTTTTAAAGAATACACTGACCACATTTAAACGGAGCATCTTGATAATCAGCGCAGGTTCTGCCATACGTTATGATACTGTGCAAAAAACGTAGGCGCAATCTCTGAAGGGAACCGTGAAAATAAATATCGTATTTAAATTTAATTCAAATATTCCCTAAATTATGTCTTCTATTGCGCTGGCAACATTGCACTGAAAGTTTTTTTTATCACGGAAATTTTTCACGTTTTGCGTAATACCATAGTTATTCGGGCGTAGAGCTATAAAATCTATGCCTTGATGGCGCAATATTATTAAAATGATAGATGTGTTCATTTGGATATCGTGGAACCGGCCTTATTGACGATTATATAAACTGCTCAATGCGCATACATATGGCATCACTTCTATAATAAGTAGGTCACCACTTCACACACCTACAAACACACTCACACATACACACACTGTTATGGCACCCTGTAAATATATGTATAAATAAGCCATAACAAGGAAACATCTCATAGGTCCCCACTATTTAATTTTAACCTGTTAACCGAGCGTGACGTATTTATACGTCATTTGTAAACAGTATCGAGTACGAGTAGTACGTATAAAAACGTCGTTGAAATACATGCTGCACCCTTGAACGGGCAGGACATAGTTTTAAGTTTTACGAATGTGTGAGTCATCGGTACATTCATCGACATGAATTTAAGACAGCAAATCAGTTGCGCTTCGCTGCTGTGTGGTGTGCGTCTGTGCTTGGTAAGCGGTGACGGGTACGTATTTATACTTCATACTTTCATATCATATTTAGTTTATTTTTTATACCTTTTATTACCATTCGCAAAATTTCTAATTGTTTGTAAAATACATCTCAAATATATTTCGAAAATATTTTTTCAATTCAATATTGCCGTTTTCTTTTTGTACTTTATTAATTTTTTGTAATTGTTTATTTTTCTCTACATTTTTATATATAAATAAACGGAGAAATATATGTTTCACTGTCTTTTTTTTATTCTAAGGCATAATAAAAAAAAGAATAATCATGAATTACGCCACGCGCGCATGACGCGAAAATACGCATTGTGAAAAAGTGGGCGCACGTTGAATGTTACGTATTTAAAAAGAACAGTCCCCGGTTAACAGGTCAAGTTCTGGACATAATTTCTTAAACCAATGTACTGTTTTGTTTCTATAATAAAATAAAATAAATTTAAAAAAGTTAATTTAAGGATGAGTAGTTAGATGATCCAACCCTGTAGTTAAAGTTAAAAGCATCGCGTGCAACTTGGTTGCAATAATAATATTTTGTGTACTTAGCTAAATATCGAACACTTTGTGTTAATCAAAACACGTTATCGATGATTTAAGTGTAGAAATTACACAGGTGTTTTCTATCGAATGAATAATAATATAATTTAGGGTGTTCCTATCTATCTAGTACCAACTTATCTCGGGACCTACCCATAAAGTAAGTGCTGGACGGGTTTATGGGTTGTGGGTGGCAAAACGCACTGAGGGAAAACGTATGAAACTAAATTGAACGAATGTCATGTTTTAACCACGATTATTTTCACTATTTACTGCTTTTTGAATATAATAAGTTAGTTCGACGGCCTTCATGTTCGAGGGGTAAGGGTTTTTAAAATTTTTTTTTTATTATGCATAGTACACAATAAAATATAAAAAAAAATTGTTATACACAATATAAAACAGTATGGACTACTTTGTTGCATTTTTTTTCTATGGGAATAAAACATTTGGTAGATACCAGTAAGACCAGTACAAATCACAATTAATCAATGCACTAAAAAATGTATATAGGTACCTAGTAAATATTGTATACAACCGGGAAGTGCCCGACCAGGGGCTGCTCTGCGACCTGCTGTGGTCCGACCCCGACAAGGACACCGCCTTCACCTTCACCTTCACGAGCTTCACCTTCACCTTCGGCATTGAGATAGTGGCCAAGTTCCTCAACAAGCATGACTTTGACCTAATCTGCCGGGTGCATCAGGTGGTAGAAGACGGGTAAGAGTTCTTTGCCAAGAGGTAACTGGTCACCCACTTCTCGGCGCCCAACTACTGCGGGGAATTCGATAATGAGGTGCAATGATGTCAGTGGACGACACGTTGAAGTGCTCCTTCCAGATCCTGAAGCCGGCCGACAAGAGCCACCTGTCGTACGTGCAGACCAATACCAACCGTCCCATCACGCCGCCCACGGGCGTCAATAAAACAAAGAAGATTTGAGGGCCCTATGGATCAGTCCCCCCGGCCCCCGTCCTCCCCCGCCGCTCCTACCCTTTTAAGAGTATTCTGTGTTATTTATCCTAAAAATATATGGATAATAATTCATTGTCTTAGCTTAAATACATTCTTGAATATAATGGAAACAATCACTCTATCATTTGTATTAGCGTCTTGCAATATATCGTAAGGAATAAATACAGTTAGCTTCTTTTTTTTCAATTTAACATGTATGAAAACTTAGACCAAGCCATATTTAGTTTTGATAATTTAACTCTTATAGGGTCTTATAACTCTTATAAACTCTGTTTATATGGTCTATAAATAATGTGTAATGATAGCCTGTCCAAAAGGAGAAAATAACTTCATAGCATAGATGTAATATAAGAATAGGAAGTAATATTTGTACAGCGCCCTTCTGGTGATTTTTCACCAAAACGGCGCTATAAAAAATCATCCGATTATTATTATTATTATTAGACGTATTGTTCAAATCTCAGGAGGCAACATAACCTAAGAACCGTATAGGTGGATTTATCGATGGGGGATATTTAAAATGTAAGTGTTCACAAATCATTGCGTGATATGATAAACTCTGGGTAGGTGCTAATAACAACCGTAAAAAAGTTTATAAAAAAAAATCATAACAAATAATAGTAAATGTTGCCATCAGAAGGGGATTCCCCAAAGGGCGCACGGATCATTAAACCCACCATCTGTGTCTGTTTCCAGGGTTGCCACGAAATAAAGTTTAACTCATTAAAAAGATAAAAAAATTAAGATTACAGTTATTCCCTTGCTTTATCCCTTTTTTAAATTTTAGTACCGCACAAGAGTTCCAACTGCTCTCAACCGTCTGAAATCAGTGCGACAATGATATCCCCAATTGTGATATGTTGTGAGGTTGAAGATAGTGGGAGGGAAAAGAGATATGGAAGAGGAAGGCGGGAAAGATGAAGGTGGTGAAGATGAAGGTGGGGATGCACCTGGCTATTCAGATCTGGTCATCAAACACAGCTAAAGTCATTTCAAGCAACGTTTCGATTCTGAATGGTGATCTTTCACCAGGGCGATATTGAAAGTATCTACGACTCTGGGACGTGCTTCAAATACTCTACATATTATTTTAAAGGAATATATATAAACATTTAACTATAAAACCAGCAATAAACCCTATGTTCAATGTTGATAGTAGATAATATATCTAGAAGTTCTCGAATGGACAAAAAGTGCGAAAACGTTCTAGATTAAAAAAGCAATAGAACTCAAATATTTTGGAAAATTCTTATGGAAAATTTCGACAGTCGGAAAAATGGTAACGGAAAACCGATGTTATATGATACCAATACGAAAAGGTTAGACATAATATATTTTTTTAATCTTTTCGCCACAGCATTGGTTTATTTCAACTAATTTTTTCGAGTGAAAACAAAATAGAATAGGTGACGCCCCTGTTCCAAACATCCAGGTGTTTTGACCGCGCAAGCTCGCCCCTTGGGCCGTAATCGTTTACCTATCAATATCCAGTGATTAGACAAAACTGCCGAGTTTCGACTGGGCAGGCAGATGAGTCAGAGAGTACTTCTGATTAACTAGTATTGTTACAACCAACCTGGTCAAGGTGGTGGAGATTTGTTAATCCACTGGGTTAATACGTAACACCTTTCAATTTTCATTACAATGTAAGTTATAAATTATGAATATTGAAATATATTTTATGTGTGATTTGTGCACAATATCGTCGTCATCCGAAGAGTGGAAAACTCAAATCAAATTTCCACGATATTTGTTTATCTATTGCACGACAGGGTTATTTTCTAACGCTCGAGTCGTGGCATTTCAAGAGTCGATATTACAGAAGGTTATGAATGTGAATGAAACGAGAAGTGTGCCAAGCCAGAGCTGTGCGACATCCAATCCTCTCTGCCTACAGATAGATTATGTGTTCGGTTCCATGTTTCTCATACAGCTTATACAGGTAACCTAGTGAATATAAATACATGTTACCATGCAGATAACTTAGTGAATAAAAATAAATTTACCATACATGTAAATTAGTGAAAATAAATACAGTTTACCATACAGGTAACTTAGTGAATATAAATATAGTTTACCACACAGGTAACTTAGTGAATAGAAATACATTTTTAGTGAATATAAATACATTTTACTATACAGGTAACCTAATGAACATAGAAAATTTAAAAAATCCCTGGTAAAATTCGACTATTTCAGTTATAATTGTTCTTCACTAAGATAACAACTACCTACTGTAAATATGCGGTATGAAGAGAGGATGTCAACGTCCTATTATAAATATCTGATAAGTTTTTAACTGATTTCAAATAGGAGCTTATATTGCTGAAAAGTATATTTGAGACGATGCATGAATGTGGAAGAAGCAAGGACTTTGTGCCAAGACAGAGTTGTGTGGCGGCCTATCCTCTCTGCATTAATTAATGTTAGTTAACTAGGTGCTTACATTTCTTCAGGACCTTGTAAGTTCTAGGTAGGTACCTAGGTACTAGTACATACATAAAATTGTAATAAAGTTGTACGCAATATACATATCCAATAAAGAACTACAAGTCTATAACAAAGTTATCCTACACGGCCCAAATAAACAAAATATTACGGATATTATTTAGTCCAACTACAAGCCAAAACACCGACTGACGTCATAAAAAGTTGCTCAAACCTACAAAGGCTTTAATATATATGTTAAGGCTTTATAATTTTCACACGAAGAGTAGCAGTAGTAGTACTACATACCTGCAATGATCACGCTAAGATCCAACGAAGCAACCCCCAAAACTTCCCTTCAAGTACGACGTATAAAAATGCAAATATAAATTATTAGAAAGGTCATTATATCCTCCCCTCCCTTTCACCCCTCCATTGTCTTGTCTCCTGGTACCGGGCAGTGCCACATTCGTGATCCTTCACCGAAATATTGTTTCACCACTCAACCATCCCCTAAATATATAGCCTCCTACCAATCCTACCTTAGACAACTTATACTCGTACTTTGTACCTACACTAAGCACTGTGCAGTCTACATCCCTGTCAGGCGGGTAGAAGATTTAAAGGTGACTGTTTTAATACAAAAGGGGGACTCAAAATATGAAAGGTTATTTTAAAATATTATTATTTTGAAAAAATGCAATATTGGTTTCGTATTTGGCAATTAACGATATACTGAAAAGTCACCTATTAAGATATTTTTGTTTTAAAATCACCCAATATCATTGCGTATAGTATTGTGGTGAATATTGAAAGGCAGACTGTAATTATTAAGGGAGAAAGGAAAAAAATGATTGGTTGGGTATTCCAGACCATTCTGATGTAGGTACTTGACATAACTTTAGCCAATTGGAACACAAAACTATCATCTTTTTAAATTATCGTTTCCAGAATAACGACCGCATTGGTTTAATGATGTTTTCGAGTACTCAGTCCAAGGGAATTACTTATATACCCATTTACCTTCTACCGCCCAGATTACCTTCTTTAATGTCAATAAAAAATTATTACACTTCTACTTTTGTGTGCTTTACCACTGACAGCACGAGCAATAATCATAACAGGTATTTATAATATTATAAATAGGTATTTTAGTTGTAAGTCATTTTGTGGTATTGTGTATAAAATATGCACTTGGTCATAGATATGTATTAGTTTTAAATATGTACTAGGTTTCAGAGAATTTTGCAATCTGAAATAAAATTACCTTTTTCAACCTCTTTGATTTTTTTATAAATCTGCTAGTTTTACCTTATAAATAAATAAAATATTGTCTGAAGAATCAAACGTACGGAAGAGATAAGACAACGAAATTTGCAGCAGGACTGTTTTAGCGCATTTGGGAAAATTACAAATGTAATCCTATCATTTATCCGATTGTCACAACGAAAAAAAAATGAACGATTAAAAAATACCGGACTTTTGTCTGCGTGAAATTTTGTTCCAGAATCCTCCAGGTTTAACGGTGTGTTCAACATAGTATGGTCGTTGGACTGATTCGGCCTCTTAAAACTATCTTATTTATATTAACTTTTTAAAAAGGGGTTGGTACCTATAACAACACAAGGTTTATGGGTTTAACTATTATAATAAAACTCATCTGAGGTTTATCAATACTAATATAATATTTTTTAAATTCTGGTATTAAGTTCATTTTACTGTACTCCTAAAAAAATGGTATTTTCCTAATTCTTATAATTAACGTACAAGCAAATCATTTTAAAGAGATTATTCCTTTTCCAATGGTATACTTTAAAAGAGGACTGCGGGCGAGTTCGAACCAGTTTGAACCACTATCGGTGTGCACACATTTAAACGTGCGCTCTTTAAAATGCTTTGCCCGAACTTAATTGCTTTTATTATTGTACATAGGTATCTCGAGATCTGATTAATCTAGGTAAGTATGGTAAGCCATGTCTTAATTTATTTTTATTACCCCTGTAAATAATGTATTCATATTTCCGTTCCATATTTACGTGTTCATATACCGAGTATTTTAAAGTCGGCAGAGTACTTAATAATAAAACTACATATTAAGGGGAGAGGGACGTCTGAGAGGGATTATATATTAATTCGAAATTATGATAATATTGTTTAGCAATATGGTATAAATAATGTTTTATAGAGAAAAATATTAATTACATATATTTCTTTAATTTATTTGGGCTTGCAATGATTAAAATCACACCAGAAATATGACCTTTTTCATATTATATATTTTACAGTATATTTTTAAAGATTGAATGTCCTCAACAAATTCTTTGAAGGTTTATCTTTAATAGAGGAAAAAAGGGATATTTGAATTTTTTCGTGAATTATTTTCACTTTTCACACTTCTTTTTACTTTAATGTTTTTTTAAATTCGGATTACAAAACTTTGGATAAGTTTGTAAAAAAAAACGTACTGTGAAAGGATTTCAATTATTTTCCTCCCTTTAAATTTTTTTTTTTAAATATTTTTAATAGATTGTAAAACATACGTAAGACGTTAAAAAAAGCCATATTTCTGACATGATTTTGATAAATACTAAGCCTATGTAAATTTAAAAAAATATGTATTGAATATATTTCTCATTAAAAACATTATGTTTATCGTATTGCGTAATAACTATTTCGAATTAATAAATAATCCCTCTCCGGCGCCCCTCTCCCCTTTAAAGCAAGTAGGTACTTATCTAACACCCAAGTATTTAAGATTAGTGATATCAGATCTTTTCTTTACGTTAGTTTTCTTTAGTGCTTTCCCCGTTAAATTTCATCTCTTATCTATGGATACGATTGTCAATCCTTAATGAGTAGATTAATTTACAAATAACACTTAATTTCTCAAAAATTTACCCTGACATAATTTGAGTATTTTTTTGTAACCTGTCAAAAATTTTAATGTTACCTTTTGAAAATATGCTTCGATGCGGAAACTAAGTTTATAATTTCAGCTTAAAATATATTCAAAGTTAAGCAATGTTTAAATTGGAATTGTTCGCGAAAGCAATAACCAAAGTGCGGTATAATTACTTGGAGTTGGCTAATGAGCCGGGACTCATTGTACCAATCTCAATCACAGTTTTGTGCCGCATAATTGTGTTACAAATTAGATTTAGATGTCCCAAACCTTTTTATAAACATAAATTTTCCCAAGATTTGGATTAAAAAATATGGAACAAACAATATGGCGTCTTATATTTTGTTAGTGAAATAGTTATTTCAAAGATTCACAGCTCGCGATAAAAACTCAATTGCGAGCTGAAAGTAGTTGCAATGACCAAGAAATTTCAGACGGATAAAGCTGTAAAAAAATCATGTCTCTAGACTTTACCATTTGAGAATTTTTAATGCTTTAGAGCAACAGTTTTTTGTTGTTTTATTATTAAAATGTTATGACAGGAATAAAAAATTGGCGGGTTGATGGGAGAAAATGATTCAAATTAAATACATTCGTATTTTAAAGTGAAACATTTGATTGGTACGCTGACTCAAATAAAACTAGGTTGTCGATCTGGGAAAAGTTTTCAGAAAATTCCGTGAAAAGCCTGAAAGCTGAAGTAAAATGTTGTTCTACGGAAACAATGGAAGGTTTGTTTCATGTCGGAGGCCCATAAAGGACGAAGAATTCTTCAACTCGAGAGAGTCGTGAACTGGAGTGATGATTCCGGAACATCTAAACATAATCTAGCTACTAACTTCTGTGGAATACCTGCTGCCTGGGTAGGTGGGTTCGTATTACGTACCTAGTGCCTACCCTTTCTCGGTATTAGAATGGTATGTGTACTCCATTTTATTTAATTTCACGTTCAATTTAATGTACGTAGGTACCTGTTTATTATATTGTATTGTTTTTTTTTTGTTGTTGTTATTTTCCGGCTTTAACTCATTAAGGGCGATCCATGCTTAATCAGTTAGATTTTGATAGTACAGATTGTTCTTAAAATTAGTTACTTTTAAACAATATTTGGGCAAATAAAATTGAAGCAGATAAGTTAAATAAGTTAAACAGTGTAAATTTATGTGTTTTTAATCCCCAATGACTTAAATTTTAATGCCATTTTATAAATGTATTTTGCTAATAAATTGTTAATTTGAGGGGAGTTGAGACTTAGAAGGCAGGGAATACTGGTAGGGAGATCAATTTAAAGTTTTACCAATTCATGCATAAAATTTGGAAATTGGTCATTGATAGGACACTCAAATAAATTATGGTCCAGAGTGTCCTCTGACCCACAATCACAGTAAGGCGAGCTGACTATATGGAATCTGGCGAGATGACTAAGACAAGAAGTGTGACCTAGTCTTATTCGAGTTATGGGGGAAACATATTTTTTTGGCATGCAAGTGTATTTATGAAACCAGGGCTTGACAGGAATAAACGGTTGTATTAATGAGTACTGATGACCTTTTGTTAGAGAAGCTATTTTCCATTCAGAGTTTACCATTGGAGTTTGTATTTACTTTTTAGAATAGGGAAATAGTCTCTAACTGGAACAGAAATATCATTTAACGGACCTTGAATTTAGTCCTATTCGCCAATATGTACTTATCATGGTTCATTAATTGGGTACACTGTTATATAAAATATGTTAACAGAGGTTCAAGTTTTTGTCTTTAGGCAATGTTGAAAAGGTATGCTGTTACGTTAGATACCCACCTACATTAAAGTAACTATAATGTTAACTATGTTATGTGAGTGGCAATACTTTCAAAGGCACCACCATTAGTAAGTTAGTTATGCATCTGGGAAGAAATAGAAGTGTTGGCCTGTGTTGGCGGCCTCGCGTGAAATTACCAGGGACATAAAATCCTATTTCAGCCAGGATGTCGGAGTTTATGAGCCATAAGCAGTAATGCTGTATCCCTCCTAGAACATAGACAGCAGATAACCAGCATTCCCGAGATAAATGCTGTAGGAAGCAAAAACCGAAGGTATAGGTAAAAACCGAACTCTCTCATGCAGAGGAATCGTAAGAATTTCTTTTGAATTTTCTTGACCATTAAGTACATGGACGGTGTCCTCTGGCTTCCATTCCTGAGATTTTCAGCTTTTAAATATTTATGGACTGTACGCCACTGCCCAATTGTGAACGCCATAGTCCCACCGGCTCCAGACTGTTGGGAGTAGTTGGGATTCACATAATAAAAAAAAGACGGCAACTTCCAAATCGAGAAACCCTTAAACAATTTGGGACGTTGTCCCACTGTCCCACCGCGCTGATATTCCACGGTTCCTAACCAATTACCCGCGAAAACTGACGAAGGGCACATCATGTGATCACTGATCATGTTGGCTGTTGGCTGGCTGGATGGGCCCTGGGAACACTGCCACCTGGCGGCCAAAACCCGAAGCTCGGCGCGGGCAGGCACGCCCTCTGAACTCAGCGCGGGCCATTACATTTATTGTTTTAGCTAGCACGCACGAAGCGTATACCAGACCTGTGCCTGTACCATTTTTTTTTTTATAATATGGCTTTACCTATATCACGTCATGTACCTTGTACAGATTGGCAATAAAAAGTAGAAATTTAATAGGGAGAGTTTAAATTTTTTCTTTACTAGGGCAACACCACCAAGCTTTGTCACTTTGTCTTTGATATTGTTTCTTTACACTCAACTTTTTTCATATTCGTATTTGACCTTGCAAACAACAGTAGATTATTTTAATAATTTTGATCTGTGTATTTATTTTGAATTAACGTCTGATAAATGTGTATTTTGATGGATGCATGTCAAACAATTAATTTCTAAAGACCGTTTGGTTAAAGTAAAAATAAATGGACTTGGAACATTTTCCTTTTCAAACTCATTTTCATTTTCCTATTTCCATCTTGGTGTTGTTATTTAAAACCCTTTCAAAAATCCGAGCGCCCTCAATTTTTGTCTACTATTAAATGACAGACTGTAATATTATTATTATTTATCTTGAATGCTGAATGTTGAATGTTTGATATATGTATTACGGATAGCTTGGGCTGTCAACCGTTGGCCCGACTGTTGGAGGATTGATGTGTTTTAACTGTTTTCATTGCGGGTTTGTTATTATATTTGTTTGTATTAAGTTGTCCGTTGTGTCTCTTCAAATTAAATTAAAATGATTAGAAAAAAAATTATTAAAAAGATTTACTAAATGTTGATTGAAAATGATTCCCGTTCAGAGCAGGTATCTACCACAGAGGAAATAATAAATAGAGATGCCCTAACATGCAAGGGGAAGAAACCAAAATAAAGAGGAGGGGGGGGGGGCGAGGTAAGCGTACCCCCAATTTAAGTAAAACAGCAACTAAATAAAAAAGGTTCGACTTATTTACAAAAACCAAATATTTTGTAAGAGTATTTAGTTTAACCCTTTTTATAAATTGTTTGCAATTTGCTTACCGCAGTCAAAATCAAACGAAACAAACGTGGACGGCAGAGAACTCATCTGTTGCCAAAATGGGTGTGATGAGACCTTTTCATTCAGCCGTCGAAATCGTATTAGTGCAAGTCTATAAATTCTGACGTCAGTGGTATCTACAAATAATAACTGCATTCGTAGGTACATAAATTAAAATAATATGTCTGACTTTTTAATCATCTTAACGCGACCTCACCCTCCATCCCTCCATTACTAATAATATGATAATAATCATAATAATAATTTGATGATTTGTATACTGCCGTTCTTTGTGAAAAATCAGCTCAGGGCGATGTACAGATATGACTTGGTGTGATCATGACTGTGTACAAAGAGATAAAGAAACATACTTACCTGGCAGGTCACTCCAGATTAACACGTTATTTTATAAAACTTTAACATGGGAAGAGATGATTTTTAACGCACAGGATACACTATTAGAAGACACTGCACATGATATTGCAGTCACTATTTAATTTTTATTTGTTATTGATATATTTATTAGAAGGTTAGTGACTAAAGAATAGTTGGTATTTATTGATCAAATATAGGACTGAAGTAGGTATAGATTTTTTTTAAATGACCAAAAAGGCTTAAAAATTCTACTCTGAATTTTTCAATGATATTTATTTACATTTATAAATATTTATAGTTATTTAGAATGTTGCAGACTATAAAAATATAAAAAGTTAAAATTTTTTTCTGTAAATTAATTTAGGTGGGTACTAATCAGCTAGCTTCGTTATAATAATAATAATAATTGGATTACTTCTATAGCGCCGTTTTCGTGAGAAAATCACCTCAAGGGCGCTTTACAATTAATTAAATAACATATACAACCAATACCTTACAGCTAAACTTTATTACTAATGGCTTATAAGTAAGACTTATGGCTAGGGACTAACTACTGAGACTTATAATTAGTGACTTACATCTGGCGCTTATAGGTAGTCACTTACCAACTAAAAGTTATAGCTAGTGACAATTTAAACTTAAGTAGGCATAACTAGAATAAAAACCTAACACATATATAAACCTAGTACCTATTTAACACTAATACATATCTATGACCAAGTGCATATTGTGTATACAATACCGCAAAATGACGTACAACTATGGCTTAAAACTAGAGTCTTACAACTAACATACCTATTTATAATAATATAAATACATGTAAATGACCTCCATGACCGAACTGTTGAGATCCTCGGCTACGAATTGAGGTAGCTTGTTCAAATTCCGGCGTGGGCAAATAAAATTAATTTTATTTGTGTTATTTCAAATATAATTAATATGAAAAAAGTATTGTAGGTGTATAGATACTCTCAATATCGCCCTGGAGAAAGACCACCATTCAGAAATGAAACTTTGATTAAGGTGACTTTAGCCGTGTTTGGTAACCAGATCTGAATAGCCTGGTATTTCCCCACCTGATTTCCCATCTCCTTCTCCTTCCCACCCTCTTCATCTCCACACCATACCCCAATTGGGGATGCCATAGTTCCGCTGACTCTGATTTTTGTGAGGTATTCTCATAAAAATGGCGTTTAGTAGGTATAATATACAAAATTCTCCGTCGGAAACATTTTTGGTACTGCTGTAAGTATAATTTTTATTTGAGTGTCGTTTCATGTTTTTTTTTACCATGCACTAACAATAAACGTAGATGTCAATTGTCAACTTTCAAACAAAAAAACTGACCTCAGGATTAATAGACTAAGTGCGATTTTGACTGCTGGGGGCAAGGGTCACGGAACACCCGTTTTGGCACCAGCTTTGGTGCAGTGTCATCGACGTTTGTGTCCCGTGATTTGGACGGCGATAAGCAAATTATAAAACATTAAAAAAAGGGTCAAACTAAATACTCTAACAAAATATTAGGTTTTTTAATAAGCCGAACCTTTTTACTTATTTGCCGTTTCAGTTATTTTGGCGGCATGCCTAGCTCGCCCCCGCCCTTCTTATTTTGGATTCTTCCCCCTTGCGTGTTAGGGCTATTCTATGTATTATTTGCTCTGTGCACAGTCTAGTATAAAGGAATAAACGCATGTAGCTACAACCCCAAAATAATCACGACTTTACATTGTGCTTGCAAATTTGAGAGCAAAAATTCCATTGAAATGTAAAGAATACATATTATCTTTTACAATTTTCACAATATTATTTATACAACTGCAACAATTCTCCAAATTTCAATTCGGAGGATTTGGCAATATTTTTTGAAAATATTTGAAGGACCCTCAAATATGGAGGACGTTGAGGACTTTGACAAGGTAAATGTCGCTCCGAACATTCGGAGTTCAATGCAAGTCTGAAGATTTGACATGGGTGTACGAATACCATAAAGAAATGGTGGCATTAATAATGTTTTCACACAGATTTTTCACATTAGAATTCCGCCATTGTTGGCAGCGGACAAATGCCCCATTTGTTGGGAAAATAAGCCTTATTTTTGTATTTAAGGCCATTCATCCATTTTATCGACTGCGGTGACGTAAAGAAGAAGAAATATTAATAATTTTGCAATAAATTATACACTTTTTCCAAAGAAAATGTTGAGTAAAGTGAAGTAAAGTAAACACTTTTCATTAAACAGATTTTAAAGGTAATCCTTAATATGATATGTCACCCCACAAAATGAGTACTGGGCGTTAACACCAAATAGCAGTAGTTAAAAGAAACGTAGTCTGTCAGAATTCTATTCAGGAGGAGTCCTGAAAATGGACCACTCCCAGTATCATTTGAAGAAAAATAACCAACGTGTCGCCCAACCAAAACTAAGTAAAAGTTCACGACTAATTAGTTATGATTAAAAAATTCCATATACCGATGCACAGGTACAAGTACCTGATGGATGACCTGAAAGGTCACCTCAAGGGGCGATGAAGTAACCCATTCGTCACTTGAATGAAAAAAAAATACCAGAATGCAGGTAAGTGTTCCCTGTTGACGAATATATCCGTCGGCCAACCCAATATCGAGAAAAACCCTTAACAGACGCGATTGTTCAAGCGACAAAATATATCTTCCTCCAAGTAATTCTGTTAAATTACCTGTTGAATAATATGTAATTTGTATTTTATTATTATAATCTACTAAATTATTACATGTAAATTGATCTACGCATCAATATAAAAGCAGCGAGGACGTGAAAAGCAAATAAATCTATGAAAAAATCATTTTTTACGCCTAGAGTATTATTCATGCACCGATGGGCATATCCGGGAGAAGTCATAAGACCGCGCGCAATCCAACTTTATTAGGAGTAGCCACACGCGTAGGTCATTTTGATAATTATTCTCCTGCGATTTTTTGTGGATAATTTTTTTTTCGTGTAATTAATTATTCGGTTTTTTAATGATTAATCCAAAACAACAAAAAACAATTATTTATAATTAGCCGTAATTTTGATTAAATTTTCAATTATTAATAATTTTTTATTGAGTTTTATACACCTCATTTAATATTTAATCATTATAGAAAATAATATTAACATAACCTAAATGAAACATGGAAACGGAAAAAACGACAGAAAATAAAAAGATTTCAGTCGCATCTGGGACTCGAACCCGGGACCTTTGCCTATCCGGGGCAACCGCTTAACCAACTTAGCTAATGAGACCAGTTCAATTTGTGTCGTCTTCATCGATAACGTATCCCAAATTCATGATTTGTCAATATTATTCTCCATTTTTTATTATTAGTATTTTTGATCTATGGATTGACATTAAAAAAAAACTGCAGTATAGATCACAAACGTGATCTATGCTGAAATTGAATACTTTTATAATTCATTTGCAATACTACGCTTCTCTTTTTCTAAATGCTTGCACAAGCATTGCTCACATGCTTTTTTTGAAAAATCTCTTCTATACACGCTCAAAAGAGAAGCCCCCACAAACACTAGACCGAATACTCATTTGGTGGAAGTGACGTATCGATTAGGTTATTTGACGGTCATCGGTTGTCCTACATACTATTTTTTTTATTATTTTGTCATATGAACATCACTGCGAGCCAGTAGTAGCGACAGTGGCAGTGTAGAAATAAGGGTTGGTTGGTTGGATGGTCGCTGGCTCGGGGGGACGTAACGCCCACAAACAACAAGTATTTACGGCATCCGGATAGGGACACAATAACGGCGGATAATCCGTTAAACGATTCCTAACGACCCGTCAATTCACACATTGTGAGGGAATCCCGAATAACGAATCGTAACGAGACCTTCTTAAATGGGAAAATATAATTTTTAATTGTTCGCGGTGGTATTTGCACACATAATATCAAACAATGATTGTTGTCTAGATTATAAAATTGCCGACCAATGCTTGTACGGAATTTGGAAATATTTAAATGTTTGCTTCTGTATGCTAATTCTATAAACAAACGATAAAATTTGTCCTTCAAATTACCAACGCAACATAATTTTAAGTGCGAATTTTTTTCTGAGTTTGAATAAAAAATTTAAATGTCGAATTTCCGAAAAAATATTATGTATGTGAGACCCTAAGTCCTACCTGGCAGTTTTGAATATAAGTGTGTCCCTACCCCTCATTATCATCATCAAATTAGTAAATTCTCAGGTACGTATTATAAAGTTTTTTTTTTAATTAATGGATATCGACTCTTACCAAATTTTACTAATTTAAGTATAATAATATAATACCTGTATAGAAACACTGAAGAAAGCATAGACATCAGGGGTGTGTAGTTGTACTTATTCAGTATTTATTGCGACATGCCACACTGGTATTACCACGTCGCGTCTCCTTACATTTGATTCTCAGCGCCGCCTCGGTCAACACCTTCCTTTAGTGTCCTGTCACATCTTCTGATATTAATTATTTAAGTTAGAGAGGGGGTTGTATTTATTTATTTATTCCTAAATTTAAACATAAAAACAAAAACATTAGCCACTCATCTCACTAGGACAATCCTGTGTTGAGATGAGCGGCTTTACATTTAATAATAATCATTAAATAGTAATAAGTAAATAATAATACATGAATAAAAATAAGTAAATGTTAATAAGTAAATAAATAATAAAAATTAAATAATATTGTATTTAATAAATCAAACATAAATATTCGAGTTATTTTATTATCTCCCTTCACAGTGTAATAGAGTCAGTCATACACTTACTCTTCCATACTACCACATTGGTGACCCCGACGTGATTTCTCCTGATTTTACAAAACAAAAAAGGTTTCATTAAAAAGTTGGGTTTTGAAATGTCTTAATATTATTTCACCAAATAGATCATAAATTATATACATGTTTTTACGCATGGCTGTTTTCAATAGCATTTATCTCGGGAATGCAGGGTATCTACAGCCTTACTTTTTGGAGGGATATTGCATTACTGCTTATGGCTCATAAACTCTTGGACGGTGTATTATCAATGCCTGACATCCTGACTGAAATACGATTCTATGTCCCTGATAATTTCACGCGAGGCCGCCAACATAGGCTTCTGTTTCTTCCCAGGTGCAGAACTAACTTAACCTTACTTACTAGGTTAATTAACTGCCTTGCAAGAAATGTGGATGTCTTCCGCATGACCTACAACGAGTTTAAGGACGAACTAGCCATTATATTTTATCTTTATTATATATCTACTTATAACCTTTTTCAAAAACTCTTTTATATAGCTCTATTTACCTATACGTTATATATTTATATATTTTTTATGATTTTTATCGCTTTTTCAATGTATTGGAATGTAACTCTATTTACAAAATAAATAAATACATGCTTTAATTGTCTAATTAATAAAATCCTCACTTTCAGTAGGTAGGTACCTACTTATTAAAAAGTTTTCTGGTGATATTTCAAATTTACATTCAAATCATTCAAAAAACATGAAAACGTTCAGTATACCGAATTCGGTTTACCGAATATACGATGAATTAATTTATTATAGGCAAAATACTGATTTTCGACGAATAGGTAATATCTATCAAAAAACATTTAAAAAAAAATCATTATTGCAACATTTGTATGTTTTCATTACCAATTTATCAACGATTGTCGACATCAAATTTATTACACGTTTTCCATTTTATTAAGTCTATTGCAGTACCTACTTAGTAATATTCGCAACCAAGGCGAATACGGGTGGTAAACATAATACAGAGTTGTTGGAAATCTCGCATAGTTCTGCTAATCGTAGTGCATTGTCGACGCGGGGCTGATCCCAACTACCCCATTTAACTACATCCCCTTCGCAAGAACCTTTGAATAAAATCATTGTGAACAAATTATTTGTAACCAATACTTTCTGTCACTGTTTTGTTGGGGGATAGGAGTACTCGTATTTTTTTTGCAGTGGAATGTGGTATTCAATAACACGTGAAAAATGAAGAAATAATGTGAAACGAAAATCATTTTACACTTCAAACCTAATAGCCTCTTTAATATGTATTTTAATTTATGAAGAAAAAATGAGTAAAATCATAATGTAGGTTTCTGATACGTATTTTTCTTTAAATTTTCGATATCCATAATTTATTAAGAATACATTTCATAGAAAATTTATTAAAATTAATGAAAAAGCCCAATTCCGTCAACGCCGGCCAGTAGAGGCGCTAGTGTAGCATGTTGCAGTCTCAATTTACAGAAAACGTCAGGAGTTGGAGGTATTGTCACATTTCTACGGTATTTGGTTATACTAAGTAAAAAAAATTGTTTCATAATGAACAACCATCAAGTATTAGCCGCATACAATAATATTATAAACATCAGTTATACGAGTATATTGTATGAGACGATGTATGAATGCGAATAGAGCAAGGAGCATGTGCCGAGACAGAGTTGTGTGGCGGTCTATCCTCTTTGACTGCCTTAGCTAGAAAACGGCGTGATGTTGGTTAGTAAATCATACTAACTATATTCATTTAGTAGAACAATCCATTACTAATATTACTGTTTCTTTTATTTTTAAGGGGGAGAGGGACGTCGGAGAGGGATTATTTATTAATTCGATATAGTGGTAATATCATTACGCAATATGATAAACACGATGTTTTCAAAGAGTAAAATATTTATTGCATACCTTCAAAAATTACATAGGCTTAGCGTTTATCAAAATAAAAAAAAATAAGAAAACCTTTTTCTGACCCAAAATATTATGCAAAACATGCATAGGACGCGACGGTCTTAAAAGTCTATGTAAATTTTAAAAATATGTACAATACATATGTTTCTCTTTAAAAACATAAAACGTTTATCGTATTGCGTAATAATTTTACAACAAAGTCCATCTCCCTCCTAATTTACACATAATGAGTGTACATATATACCTTAGCAGAGTTCAAACGGGTATTGAAAACAAAATTATTCAAAAAATCCTATCCGACATAAAACATAAATTCATGTACGTAGAAACAGAATTTCAGGACATTTTTTCTGTTCTTTTCTTTTTCCTTTTCTTTTTTCTTTTTTTCTTTTTTCTTTTTCTTTTAATCCTCCATAGCTTATTTAGTTGCGGTTTTCTCTCCTTGTTTTTTAATTCCATTAGTATTCAGTGAAAAACCATGTATATAATGTCATATAATTTTCTCTTGTTATTATTTGTACCTACTATATATTTGATTATTTACACCCTTAGTTTCTAAATTTTTATTTTATAATACCTGCTCATGAATATTGTATGTCATAGTATTAATTTGCATATTGTATATATATTATAATAACAGATATACTATGTAGTATATCTGTTATTTTACAATTAGGTTAGGTTAGTTAGTGTAAAGCGCACTTGAGGTGAACCTTCACAAAACTGCGCTATAGAAATTAACTCTTATTATTATTATTATTATTATGTATTTGAATAACCAATATAAATATAGTGCATAATAATTTTATCGAATTTTTAACTCATGTTCTCTAGGTTTACAGTCAAAATTCGTAAAATTAACGCAAATACTCAATGCAGGGTATACCTAAAAATAATTACCGTAGACACCTCTTCAAAGTGTGTCAAGTCATGCGGCGAAGTGGATAGCCAACACCTTGATGTGCAAGGGGATAAATAATAGTTATTTTGACCACAAAGATTCGTCACATCCCTCATTGTCCCCGCTACCCTTTCAGCCTTCTGTTCGCCTGTTGCTTCCGCGGTAAACAGGGGTGGCTTTAGTAACGGACGGGAAGTACAAAACCACCCGCCGGAAGTATTTGCATTCGGGGAAGATCAAGACATTTAGAATGAAGAAGTTCTGAGAAATCTTTCGAGCGGATGATTCATCTTAATCTCAGCTGTATTTTATTATTGTGAGTGTTGTCTTTAATTCAACGATCACATAAGATGTATTTGGTATTTAGGTGTCTAAACATTAATACTGGTTTTAGATTTCATTGCCTTTTTTTATTATACATAAACGTTACCCGTCTCACTAGATAATGTCTATTAATACGAGTGCCAAATTAAAGCTAAAAAAAATTACAGATGATACATTATGTATTAAAATTAATAACATAAGATATGAGAAAATATAGTACATCCTTCATCAACGATCGTCCAGCATAAACATCTTCCTTCTCAAGCTTCTTGTGTGAAAACAAAAGACAGAAGACGATGACGCACGTACGATCTCTCTCTGGGACCACTATATGCTTTAACAATAAACGATTAATAAACATAATTTTTTTTATTGGAATAACCTATTGAAGCTTTTAAACCTCATTGTAAAATATACATAAATATATATATATATTGGAAATTGATTGAAGATGATATTAACACTACTTAAAATTTAAGTATTCCATAGTTTAAAATGACGGAGAACAATAGGATGGCATTAGCTCAGTGGATAAGAGCGCTGGTTCCGGATAGACCAAGAAGTCCTGGGTTCGACTCCCAGATGTAACCGTTACCTTTTTTTACTTTGTTTTTGTTTTCTGTTTCACATTGCATTTGAGATTTGTTAATATTATCTTGGTTGACTAAAAAAAGCTTAAACATTATGTTAATGGTGATGAAGTGTGTATACATTTTAAAGGGTATAATTATTTTTTTATTGTCTTTCCCCTCCATGCAATTATTCCATGAGGCTGAACTGTTAGATATAAGAAAAATTTATTGTCTACAGTGCCTAAAATATGTATTTTCAAGAAAAAACTATTCCCAAAAAATTAAAATCGTTCTAGTAACAGAATAAATAACGTACTTGAAGTACCTTTGTGTAAAACTAGGCTTGCGCAGAGACATGCTTTTTTTATTGCTCCTAAAATTTTTAATTTTCTATCTACAGAATGTAAGTGTCCAAACATATCATCTTTAAACACATACAAAAATGAAATAAAAAAACTGGATTAAAACCAAAGATATCAACCTTTTCCTGCTATAACTGTATATTTTCCCAACTTTTCTTTCTTTGTTTTTCGATTTGTTTTCTTATCTAACTTAAAATCTTTTATTTAACTTACCTTTAACATCCATGTATTAATACAAATAAACCAATATACTGCAACTCACTGATACCAGGTATACCCACGCACTGGCCTTGCCTATGTGGGATTTTTTTTGTTTTATATACTTTACACATAGGTTGTTCAGATGTATTTATAATTTAATGTTAAAAAAAAAAAAAAAACAAAACAAAACAAAATGTTTATAATCATTGTACCTTATTTGTGTGAATGTATGTTTCAAAAAATGAATTAATAAATGAATAAATAATAATCGTTGAGTTGTTAATAATACCCTGACATCAATCACTCATCACATTTAAATTATTTTATTTATTGCGATCAAAAATTACCCAGGATTTATAAGGCAAGTTTAACGAAGGTTATGCGCTTAGTAAACAGTAAAAGCATAAATTGTCAAAAATAATTATCACGATTCTTTACATAAAGTTTTATTATTTAGACTAATTTGTTGTAATAGCGGTATTTTATACTAAGAGAAACATACTTTTGATTCTAAATTATTGATAAATACGTACTAAAATTACGACCGTTTTAGGTTTTCACGATTATTTCTGTATTCCACATATCGTAGGTATTTGTATATCCTATAATTCTAGGAAACGTTTGCTATTAGGTTTAGTTATTTATAATAATACATGTTAATATTGTTGAATTATTTTTCAACGGACTTAGTTATTAGTTCGCTGAGTACAGAGGAAGAGGGTCTACCCTTTCTCAAGAAATTGGGGTAAAGGAGATTGCAAAGATATATCACGGTACCTACGTCGTTGGGTTTGACCCAATTAAATACTATTAAAAAGAACATTAAAAATCTCACGAGGAGTACAAATATTTCCCAAAATAACAATATGTACCTATTTTTTTTTTAAATTTAATTTGTATCAAATTGAGTAATCTTATTTTCAATTTCAGCAAATATTTTAATATTAATTAATTAATATTCAAATAAAGGCGTTCAAGACCATTTTCACAATAATAAAAAACTAAAATACTTGCGTACTTAATAATTACATTATTAAATTTGATTTACATTAAATTAAAAAATAAATAAATAATGGAGTTAAACAATTAATAATTAACAATGCCTACTTTCGTAATGTTTTAGTCCGCAATAAATGGGTTGTCGTTAATAACAAATCTTTCTTTTATTTATTTATTTCATAATATTTATTTTGCACAAGTCGCAAAAAATTTAACTTTACTGGGGTACCCCGTTCTAAGGTCACATTGTACATGGTTTTATATATGAATTATAAATTAGGTCAAGTTTTTGTGAGTTTGATAAAAAAAATTTAAGTAAGTTTTCGTAATTATGTTAAAATATTACTAGATGAACATTATAATGTAATAAATGAATAAACTAAATTTAACAATTATTTTTATAAAGAATAATAATTATCCTGAAACACTCATCCAAATTGAAAAAACCTTCCGAGAAAAGATAAATGTCGCCGACAGGACTCGAACCTGCACCCTTCTGATTGCCGGTCAGATGCTATTATGCTATTATCCTTTGCGCTATGCACAAAAATCTTGTCTTAAAAATAAAAAAAACTTTAGTTTATCTATTAATAAACTAAATTTAATTTTTTTGTGTGTAGTGTGGGTATTAATACAGTTACAGTTAGGTAAATTCGATGGAATAATAAACGTAGGTATTAATAGTTCTTTTTACCTAATTCGACAAATTGATTAAGTCTTAATAAACTTGGTATATTTTTGTTTTCCCAATTGTAGTGCGGCTTAACCACGCGTAAACAAATGAGTAGTTCCTGATTGGATCAGATTAAACTATTGATCAAAACGTGTGTCATGAAAACATCACAATTACGACGCAAAATGTTTCGACTCTCTACTTAGAAAAAATGACGAAGTAATAAATAAATAATATTTCAAGAAATACAGGAATCATTTTACGGAAAACAAAGATATCTGTTGACATTTGACATAATAATATGGTCGCTGTATAACCAAAATTGCAAAAAAATCAATATCGATGTCTAGTAAAGTGACTACCTTATATTAGTTCCCTGTAGTTATATAATATGTATTTTGCTTTTATATTGTAAAGGAATATGGGTATAGCCATAGAATATTATTATCTATTCAGTTGGTATAGCATTTTTTTAACACATATTTCACATAATATGAACATTTTAAAATGGAGTGTAATTTTCATTCTCTCTCAGAACTCTAAAAATATCCATTAATATGAATTATCCATGAATAATTGATGTTAACAGTTATCAAATACATTTTTATTACGATTTTCAATTTGCATGATCAATTTAACGAAATTATTAAAAAAAAAAAAAATTATAATTCCAGTACATTTTTTAAGATATGGAAAAACCGAATGCATTCATGAAAAATAATGTGATTTTGGGTTTTATAATATGGGTGAACCATTAAAATATATTTAAAATAGGAGTACTTACGGATACGGGTATGAATTGTATCTGTATTCGTCTTCAGTAACGCCATAGTCCGGCGGAATGAGCGACCAACTATTGTCGTAATACTCGTCGTAACCAGGGATCATCCCGCCATTAGCACACATTGTCATTATTTTCTCTATGGAATATTTGAATTTCGAACACTTTAGTTAAATAAACCAGGATAATTTTCAAAATCACGTTAAATTCACTCACACACAGATCTGACTAAATCATTCTAAATTTGATTTTGATCGAAATTTAATTGATTATTATACACAATCTGGCATAAACTATTCGAAATTTGAAATATGGAAGTATAAGAATTTGAATTGATTAATACTATTTTTGAAATATTAACGAACTAGAATATGAATTGATCATTCTTTTTTTGAGATTATGGTGTTTGATTGATTTAGTTATGTTCGGAATGAAATATTGTAGCCCCGCGGTCGCATAACGCCGACTAATGCCTCTGAATTGAATTAATCGTTATAATATTGTGAGAATATCGTGTGTTACCCTTTTTAGTTAGTTGGACAATTCTTATCTTGAAGCTTTCCGATGATAATATCATATCGGAGCACATTTTTTCCCTTAAAAAGGTGGTCGTCAACGTATAAAGTAAATCACACATCACGATTTATTGTAAAACTATTAACTGAAGAGTTATAAATTTAAAAATACACAATTAACGTTCTAATCGCTAAATCACAAATGGCGCCGATTATTATTATTGGCTAACAAAATGTTTCGTTGATTTGTTTTAATCTTATCTTAATTGGGTACCCGGTCGAATGGATAAAAACTGTATTTAAGAATTTTTCATTCAGTAAATCGAGTACATTAATATTCTGTTAAATTATACCTAATATTTTTCTATGGGCGTAGGTGTATTGAAATGAACTGAGGAAATTAAAGACATATATTATATTGTCCAGCGTAAAGTCATGATGGGCATACTAATTTTAAATATGTTTTTATTGGCTTATATTATTTTACAATTTTTTTCTGCGTTTTTACTTCGATATTTACATAACTAAGACATCAGCGACTTACTATAAACTGAACAAGAGCATAAGAGTGATAAATAAGGTAGTAATAAATAAATTATTATTTTAAATAAATCACTTCATTATAAACCACTAATACATTCGGGAATTTAATGTACCATCTATTACAGAACTATATATAAAAAAAACGCGTTATATCAAATTAATAAAGAATTTTTCATCAATAAACTTCGTCACACTGATAGTATAAAATTCAAAACAAACGGTTTAATAGCCATCCCGATACTAAGAACGACCACATATAAGTCGTCGCAAATAAGTCGTCGCAATGTGGATTTACCACAGTTTGAAAATGGTCTTAAACGCCGAAACAGCTGTCACAATAATAACAACTAAAAATACTTTCAGAACTTAATAATAACATTATTAAATTTGATTTACATTAAATAAAATAAAAATAAATAAATAAAAAAAATTAGCCTATAAATTACTATTTGTTTTTTTTTTTTTTAATACGTTTTTAATATTGTTTAAATATTAAATTATTTTTATTAGTAGTAGATCAATAGGAAGTTTAAAAAAAATCATGTATATGATGTATTATCTTATAATTATGTAATTTTTTGTAATAAATAAAATTAAAATATTACATTTTAACGTCCACCGGTTTTGCTTAGATCGAGATTCGTCAATGCAATTATAATAACTTGATTGTTTTATTTAATATAAAGTCAAACCACAAGGTGATTGCTCCGTATGAAAAAAAAATGTATTTCTCATTTTCCGGTTATCATTCCGGAAATGTTTGACTTTCTTTAAAAAATATTAAATTAGATAGTGTAAAACATAATATTTGTCTTTCCACGTAAAACAAGTCAAAATTAAACGTTAATAAATGTGTGTGTGTTTTTTTTATTCTCTTGTGATAATTTTGTGCAACAGCATTATAGAGCTTGAAACATCCAACTTTGCAAGGGGCTAAAATATGAACTAAAGAATTGTTTTTTAAAAACATAGATTTTTTTTGTGTCCGCAAAAACTACAGTGGTTATTCTCCACTTTGTAGATAACATACAAGGATATGGGTAATATATAGTACAAAAATATGATACTACTTGATGAAGATCGTTTATTGTACAAGGCGTAACACCCGTCGAACGTAAAAGTCAATTAAATCAGAATGTCTAATTTTATGAATATGCTTTCTGTTAGACTATGAAATCGTATAATATGATAATAAATTGTCGAGACAAAATTTTACTTGCAGATGAGTTGTCTTGGACATGTAAGCACCCAGTATGCCAAAACACTGAAGAGTGATTTTCGCACAAAATACTGACGCCAATTCCGGAGCGAAGACGTTGAGTAGGTCGCTCAAAACAGCTGGGGAAAATGAACGAACATCCTGAATTAGACGGCTCCCCGATGGGAAAACGATACGCATTACGCGTCCACAGATGGCGCTAATTTAATAAAAAAACACACACATTTTGAGCACGTAATGCTTTTAAATATTGAAATAAATTGTTTGTTGGCGGGTGTACCGACATAGTACGGAATATGAAATGGAATATATTGCTATTCTAGTCCTTTAAGAAACTTATAAAAGTCCAATATGTTATTGTAACCTAAGGCTGCTCCGGCGAGGAACGAACTTTTCACTCGTTGCTGGAGACACTGCGCAGAAAAGTCGCACAATGGACTGCGTTGCAAACCGTTATAATAATAATAATAATAACAAAGCATTTATATAGCGCAGTTTTGTGTTGTTTCACTTCAAGTGCACTTTACTATAAATAAACTTAAAAATTATTAAATAACTCCATTCAGTGGTATCCTACAGTGCTACTTTTACATTCTATTTATACATTCTTAACATATTACATACATTCCAGCTTATTCTTAATACTACTCCTACAGTACTCCTTAGGTGCATATTCATACAAAATTACAAAATATTATACATATATATATGGCTATACAAAAATAACTCATTCACAATATTACTACACAAATAGTAACATTTTAAGACACGAGTCGGATTATGTTCAGCAATAACGGACTTCACATAAAAAAATTAAAAATATATATATACAGAGGAAACCGAAACCAAACAACTACCAGAGGCTTGCTTTAAAAACAAACTTACTTTTTAAATAAGTTTGTTTTTAAAGCCCGTTTAAATTCAGTCAATTTCTGGATATTAGTAAGAGCTGGGGGAAGTTTATTCCAAATGAGAGGGCCATTTACACGAAAAGAGCGATCATAGTAGACGGCTCGATTTGACCTTGAAAGTTCAATTAGACGATTAGTAGCATCTAGATCTGCTGACCTCAGAGTAAGCTGTCTATCACTTAAGTCCTGTCGGACGCATAGTTCAGATATATAGGCTGGCGCCATTCCCTGCAATGCTTTGAAGGTCAGTAAGCAGATCTTGAACTCTATTCTTTCTACTTTAGCAAACTTGACTTTTCTGTGCAGTGTCTGCAGTAACGAGTGAAATGTTCGTTCCTTACCGGACCATCAGAGAGTGGGCTAGCATATACAGTATCATTATATTAAGTTTCTCGAGGGACTTTAAACTTACAATAACAATTTATTCTATTTCATATATAGTTACGATTGTATTTTGTATGCATCAAGCCTTGTTTGGTTTTTACACTCATCGAATTGAAATCAATCGAAATCGAAATATTTGAGCTGCATGTTCCATTTTTTGTAATTTTTGGCCTAGATATTCGATAGAGTCTTAGATTTAGTAACATTTTTCAAAAAATTTTGTCGCTGTTATGAGTGCCATTAATAAAAATATATTTGTTAAGGTTTGGTGTGCCTTTAGCGAATATATATATATATATTTAATTAAGGTTATGTGCAATAAATAACCTACAGTAGAACTTGCCAAACTGAATAATGTCAGTTTTTCGGTTAACTCCGCCTTCTACCTAAATCGGTTTCCGCGCATCGGCCATCAGGTGCATTCTCTTGTTAACCAAGCTTTACCTATTTAATATCTAGGCTTTTGTTATAAGATATAGGTACGTATATGCTATATTAGTCCCACTGACTTCGGGAAGCCGGGACTCTTTGGTGGTAATCGAATTTTTACCAATTCTCTCTTCAATCAAGCTGCACAGCTGACACTATTTCCTCGCCCATCCCCGGAGCTTTATCAATCGGCAATAATGTAATATTGGTTGTTCAGCACTGGCCTATAAGCAATATGTATTGAAAGCATAGTGATGTGTTTGTAAGGTAACCCACACACGGCGCTGTTGACACAGATAATGATAACCGTGTTACACCTATAGATAGCCAGTTCTCACTTCCCCACCCCACCTACCACTTCCACACAACACATACAAGTCTAGAGGTGCGCCCAGGGCCAGGCTCGCCGTGAATAACCAATCAACTAACCTTTACTATTTTTTATTAATTTTTCTTTAATTGATTTCAGTCTGGATCAAAACAAAAGGTACACAATTTTTCCAAAACTTAATTATACCAAACCAAACGTAACGCAACACCCTTACATAACAATATCTGTAATTAGTTTTCTTTTTATCAAATTAAATAATAAATACATTTTGTTTACGCCACTATTTCATAAATAAATATCAACATGTTTCAAACCCAATGGTTTCCTAATCAGAATACAAAGTACCTGCACTGAAAACTAATTACTTAAGCATAGACAAATTATAACGAAAATTAACAAATAAGTGGTGGGAAAAGGTAAATAATTGACAATTAATATAAAAATTTAATAATCATTACATAATACTAATTATTACATTCTACCAATTATTATTATCATATAAACATACATATACCTACAAATGTACCTACCAGTTTAACTAAAACACGTGAGACCTCAACAAACAGGTTCTCCTTGTGAGGTGTTCACAAAATACTACACAATATAATACGCTTACTTAATTTACATGTGACCAGAATAAAAAATAAAAATTAACCATCGAGTCGTTTCCCGGGAGGGGTACTCAGAGAGATGGCTTCCTCGGGCGTCCCCGACTTCTTCTACCATTTATTTATGTATCATATTAAAAAAAAGCGTCCTGGCATTAGAAAAAAAAATCTTTGTAATTGCAACGAGTATTAGCGGTTTCAAAAATAGATCTATAGCTTGACACGTATTAATTTTCAGAAGGCCAAAGACTAAAGAAACCCTTTTTTTTAATTCGCTTCTCAAAATATTTTCAAATGATTTTTTTCAAACTCTCATTAAGTTCCTTCAATATGTATTTTTTTAACTGGTTTACTTCTGTTTTAATCAATGACATTACAAGCAAACATACACGTCGTAGTGGCAAGGAAAAGATACAATAATTGACGTAGTTTGATTTAGATCAGATTTATTATTAAACGGTTACGCTTCGCGTGATATCGTGTGCTATCTCTAACCAAATTGCATAAATAAGTATCAAAATGCTTTCGTATGTGATGAGAAAGTATCACCATTACACGGCAAACGCTAGTAAAATCCAAGAAAAGCATTTCATTCGTAAATACACGCAATTAATACAATTACTTACTTATTATTATAAATAATTCAATTATTCCGATTGTTTCCCTAAGATTTTAGAGAAATTGAGATAGCGAACGTAGCAACACATAAGTATAAGAAGGTCAACCTACTGGCAGTAGGCGTCTCACACAGCGTTCCGTATTTATCTAAAAAAAGTGAAGTGTTATCTCATTGAGGTGACCATTCGTACTGGTTTTTGGACTTATGTCCTGGTTAGTCGTTATCCCCTAGACTCAAAATTCAAAGGTCTAACAGATTAATTCCTAAAAATTACACCACGTATTTTCAGAAAGCGGACCACTCATAACATTAAATCAGTTATCATGGAATCAGAATCGGTTGACATCTCCAAATTTCATAATACCGGGGAAAAAGTAATTTGGGCAGATTATTAGATGCAGTGTCCACTAGCAAATTAATTTTTTTCAGAAACTGCGAAGGTTATAATTTTTTTTCAGAAGCGATTTTTCTCAGAAAAATTTCACCTTACATCCCATTCTCTCCCGTGATGTGGAATGTAGCATTCGACGCTACTTTTAAGTATGAAAAAGCTAACCGGTCCTATATCTATTTCGTTCATGCGCACATATTTATTGAATTTCTATCGTTGTCATACATGACCAACGTTTGAATTAAGAATTTACTGGAAACGAAAGTGTGTTTATTACTTGCAACATTTTGTGTTAATTGGAACTAGTTCCTTACTTTCCGCACGGGGCGCAATTTATTTTAGGTCCGGCCCTGTGCAACCCGGCTATCTGGGCCTAATCACCATAGCTACAGTTACCTGTTGTCGTGAAATCAAACGCCAAAGTAAACATTGCTTAACCTACCTGGTTAAATAATGATTTACTCATATTATTTTTTGTCGCTTTTCCAATAATTCGTAATAGAGTAGTACGAAATTTATTCGCTATCACAATCTACATTATTTATTTCGTTAGATAGTTTGCGTTATAATACTAGGAGTTGCTACCCGGATTTGCCCGAGTTCGAAGCTCTTTCCCGCAAAACTTTTTAAATTGAAAACATGGCGTCTTGCCATATATATAACACAGCAGATAAGTGGATATTTCAAAACTCTATGGAGCATGATGGATGTGACGTTACGAGCTACAAATAGTTGCGCTAACCTATAAATTCTTCATAGGAAAAGTTGTGCAACTTTCATGACACCATTGCTTGCGGTTCGAGATTTTTCGAGAGTTTGAAACACAAACAGATTATCTGCTTGTGAAGATTTAAAAAAAATTGTTTACCACTCCACTCTTATAAGGATTATAATTCTATTAGATTATAAATAAATTATAATATTAGAAATCATAATATCTATATTTTTTCCAGTAGCTAAATATTATAAAACTGCACTATATATAAATTAATTGTTAACTTTTATTAATGATAATAATAACAATAATACTAATACCCTATAGGAAAACATCACAATACAAAAAAATGACATCATATTACATGTATTTATTTTTTACTGTTAACTAAGCAAAGGTGACTCTAATTACATTGGTATTCAGAAGTGAAACTAAATAAACACGGTCTAAAGCAAAATACGAATCTCTGACCAAACGCGTTGAATTTTTTTTATTGAAATCCTACGTGAATCCAACAGGTTTAGAAACGTGGCTAATAAAATTATGGAAATGTGTAAGTACTTTGTACTCCATGTATACCAAAATAACTCTTGTATGATTCATAAATACATGCATACGTAACAAATTTATTTGGAAGTATAATAACTCTCTAACGGTATACCGTCACGTTACGAAAATTGCACAGATTATCCCTATGAAATGTCTGCAACTATTTTCGGCACACATTTCGCGAAAAATAACACAAGACGCCATATTGGTTATATCAATCATTTTTCAATTCCAATAAAATAATGTGTTAAAATCACGAGCGAAGCCGGGTATTAACTACTAGAGCATTAATAAATCGTATGTAGATCTGTTTTATACAATTTCTTATATGTATTATTTACATTATTTTTCATAAAATGGGTAGCTACATGAGGTACATACTTGGCCAATGCAAAAAATACTGTTTATGAAACAATTTTTTTTAAATACCTTTTAATTATAAAAATTATTGAAAACTGTTAAAAATACACAATAATAAGTATGAAAAAAAATATCACAAACATTTTCATGGTTTTCTGTAAGATTTTTATAGAAGGCAATCTACCATTTTATTTTAAGATATAATTTTATAAAAACTCGATACAATATTATTTATAGATTAGAAATAATAAAAAAATGCATATGAAAAAATAATGTTAAAAAACTTTATCTTGGTTTCCCGTGAGATTCTTACGAGAGAGAATCATTTTAAATTGATTTTATAAATCGCGATAAGAAGTAAATGCATTATAAAAAAAAATGGTTTTACCTCTGGTGGGACTCGAACCCACAATCCTCGCCTTAGGAGGGCGATGCCTTATCCATTGGGCCACAGAGGCATGGCGGATGACGGCCGTTATAGAGTATACAACGTACGGAACGCAGATTACGTCAGGCGACAGAAAAAAACTAATTATAATCATACGACTCGGAATGATACGAGCCTCGCGCTACTTCCGCGCCTTTGGCATACCGACAGACGAAAATAAATAATAATAATAATTCTATTTTTGACTAATAGAAACATCACATAAACATTTAAATTATTCAGTATTTTTTTAACGCTATTTAAAATAAAAAGAATCATCTGAAGAAGTGGGTGGGTACCTACCTCACAACGTGTGTTTTTTAAATTGTTGTTTAGTGCATTTTGCATCCAATCTGGCGGTCAGTGTTCAATCCTCGTATGGCGCATATGTTTTAAAGTTTTTTTTCTTTTGAATTACTCTTCTGAGTATAAACGAGCTTATTATTTTTATGTCTACCATTATTGAACCACGTGTTAAAATGATACGTTGTTGATACCCACAATATCTGGACCATTAGTACAAGCAAATCGTTATTTCTCAACTTTCCCGAGCACGACCGCAGTTTACCAATGAACAAACAACCGTTCACGTCGTCTAAATTAAGCTGGCTTAGTTGATAAATAACAGATACTGTCGATAAAACCTTTATCGATGTGCTTGTACTAGGGACTTCGAACGGAGCAGGAAATAATGATGAACTGTCTAGATAAAGCAAACATTCCTAACCTAGCAACCTAATTTACATTTTTTTTTTAAATCAGTGACTTGCTTCTAAAATGATCAATGTTATTTTTTTGCGATTTCGCTTAAAAATTGGGATCTTTCGAATTCTAAAAAGCTATGCCAATTTCTGCATATTTTTCAAATTTCGGGGGTCAATAACACATTAGAAAATCGTCTAAAAATACTGAATTCTAAATAGCTCTCTTTAAATTAAAAAAAACTGCCCTTTTAGAAGCAAGCCACCTAATTATTCTAGAAATCGAATAGTTATAATTTTGCGGACGTGTATTTTTCTCAAAATATTGCATAATTGGCAGAACTGCGGTGGTAGACACAAAACCGATAAAGGCGTAATTGCACTGTTTATTTTGAATACAAAAAGATTCATCTTAAATATTTTGGTATTGTTTGTAGTAGGTAGCAGTGGCGTGCAATGATCTGTGATCAAAGGTAGGCTGCATAAAGTTTTTCAATTTCGGGTATGAATTGTTCATTGAATATTTGAAAATTACCAATTTATTATCTTACTATATATTGTAAATTGCAAACTCTATTAACAAATTATCAATGTAGAACAATTGTGACGTCATATTTTTAAAAAAATTTTGAAAAAATTCCTTTTTATCATAAAACCATTTATTTTATTTAATGGTTCGTTTTTCTTACGGTTTTTTATTATTATTTTTTTTTATTATATAATATTAATTATATACAGTGGGAACTTATACCCGCTAAGCCACTGCAAGTAGCTTGTCAGCAGGAGTATATTTCAACAATATTATATCATACAACAATAAATAACAATCATCATACAAATGTAGGGCAAAATTAGGAAATAGGGGCGCATGCATGTTGTGATCAATGTATAGGAAAAAAAAAATTAAAAAGAAAAAATAATGGAAACAGCATTACAGTTTTGTTATTGAGGTACTAGAATCCAATTTTATAACACCGATTTAAATAATATTATAAAAATATCAATATCATAAAAAATATCAAAATTGTAAAAGTACCAATATTATAAAAATATCAATATAATAAAAATATAAATATTATGAAAATATAAATATTTTTAAAACGTCAACACTTTAAATATCAATATAATAAAAATATCAACATTATAAAAACATTAATATTACAAAAATATTAATATTATTAAAATATTAAAAATATTAAAGTATCGGCAAGTATTAAATAAATTGAGAAGTGATATATATATTAATACATATAAATAAAATACAGCTGGCACAGTTGGTACAGCTTCTTAGCCTTTATGGACTCCGCACCACTTGTAGGTAGTAAGGTAGGTAGATACTAAATTTAGACTTGTCACATGCACGCATACACTAAAAAATTAAACCATATCCTTTCTAATGAACTTGATCATATATTTTCAAATACTATTTTTTTTCTTGGACGGCAGATTATCAATTGTATTTGTCTGTCCGGGGGCAAGGAGAAGAAATATCTTTTGTAAACTGGTGCCATCAGTTTTCTTTCGGGTTGGTCATAGATAAATACTTCTTGATATATTTCTATGTTCTTGAGATTATCTGTTCAGTGCACGCATCCATCGGATTATAATTTTATTATTGTTTGTGTTGTCTATTAATTCTTGACGGTCTTCGTAAAAAAATCAGGACTGTTGATCAACCGAAAGGTTTTTGTCCACTTTTTGTGTAAGTTTTTTTTTTTTTTCATTTATACATATTATTTTGTTTATTGAAATGAAATATTCTGATAATACACGATATTCTGTGGGTTTTACACTATTTGTTTGGGGGGTTAACAATATTATTGTATTTCACTTTCTCCTCGTTTTTGAACTAATGATTCGGACATCCTCGCAGTGTATTTCACTACACCACCAGGCAGATGACGGGCATTAAAAATTATTGAATTATAAAACCCTTGGAAGAGGCATCAGGTTCCCGAAAGCAGGCAGTTAATCGATAGAAAATACATTATTATAAATATATGTAATTTTTTTTTAAATTGAACTTTTTAAAAAGTGACATTCGCAGAAATTAAGTACGATGTATTTTTAATTTTTTAAATTGGTTTTACATTTCTGTGTTTAAATTCTGGGCTAAATAATTTTCATGTAGGAAAACCAAAACAAGGTACGCTTGATTGTTATACCACGATATTCTGAGAAATGTCACATTAGTTGTTATTATACTAGTTTGTACATATTATTTTTCTAGATGAGTAGGTACTCACTTTCTCCATACATTTTCGGGTTAGTTTCAACCGTCACACGCTTTTCTATTATGGTGAATTTGAAACTTTAACGCTTGCGAAAGCAAGTTTGTGGTTTATTGTCAGTGGTGTTAACTAACTAACCATCACGCCGCTTCCCCGCAGGGGTAGGCAGAGAGGACGGACCGCCAAACAACTCGATCTTGGCATACAGTTCTTGCTTCATTCACATTCATACATCGTCTCATACATTCTCTTCTATTATTCCGACTTCTGACATGGCCCGACTCAAGTATTTGATTCACTTGATCGTGCCATGTCTTCCTCGGACGTCCCCGGCTTCTTCTTCCATTCACATTCGCGTCATATATTCTTCTTACACTCCTTTCTTCGTTCATTCGCTCCACATGCCCAAACCAACTATGCGCCCCTTTCTTAATCTTACTCATTACGCTTACATCAGCCTTGCATTCTTTACGAATTTCAATATTTTTCACACGATCATACATGGTTTTACCACATATTCGTTTCAGAGATCTCATTTCTACGGCATTCAGTTTACTTTCATCCTACTTCTGCCAATTCCATGCCTCACTGCCATACATCAGGGTTGGTATCAGCACTCCTTTGTGGACTGCTAGCTTCGCTTCTTTGGACAACTTTTTGTTAGCGCCAACCGCGTTTTGTTAGCGCCAATGGAGTTTCCTGCATTCACCCTTCTTTCAATATCCCTATCAGTCTTTCCATCTCTCGTAAACATACTTCCCAAATATACAAACTGTCAGTGGTGTTAAGATATTATAACTTTCTTATGAAAAAAATCACAAGTTAGGTTCGAAATCAACGATCATAGAGAAGAAATGAAATAAAGGATCATAACAATTTGTTGCATCCCTAATTAAGTAGGTACTTAAAAATCAGAAAGTTACCTACCAAGAGCACTTTTTTTCCCAAAAGAAAAATAAATAAAAATAAGTTTATTCAAATGGTTCATACAATAATTTGCCTAATGGATTAGCCATTGCCTTTTATTTAATTCATATAATTGCGTGGCCTCCTAATAAAATATTCTTTCCCCGTACAATCAGCTTCGTGACCTATCAATTTTTTGTTACTATGCGGTTTCATATGGTGATAGTCGAACAAATATTCTACGATTAAATAGTGCGTGCATTATTTCATAGGTGGCGCTATATGGGATCATAATCGATATAAAAATATATTTGTATTTAATTTTCCTACGTATCTACCCAAATCAATACCGTGTAAACTGTTATCAAAAATATACAATACCCATGTCGTGCTAGATTTTTATAAATATGCCCACCCGTCGTATCGTGTCGGATCATACATTTTCAATATACGATAATCAGTGTCCAGTCCAGTATCGTGCAATTACCCTATGACCAAAGGTGGATTTGTGGTTCGTAGCATTTTAACGGATTTTTCTATTAGAACAGTAAACAAATTTTTAAATTTTAGTATATTTTTTAGTATATTTCGTATACCAATATGTATTGTATACATAATTGAAACTCTACGGCTTATAAGGCAGTAGTAGGAAATACTAAATAGGTAAAAAAAACTATAAACAAAAGAAAAATTTCAATAATATGTTCATGAAAGTTAATTATAGAAAATAGGCAATAATTTTCTCAATCAAATATTTTTTAACTGATTTTTTCCTTCACAGACTTACTTATCATGTTAGTCTTTAACCTAGCGGTAGTATGAGAAACTAAAAATGACAAATTTTAAAAAGGGTAATACCTTTCATGGGGGGATAACACTATGTCCCTTATTTCAAAACAAACAATTACTAGCAGTGCAATCGCAATATTTCACGGCCTTAAATGAAAGCGGTATGCGCGGCTGTGCGTAATGTATCCCGCAGATTGAGGAAGTCAAGTGTATTGCCATAAGGCCGGTTGCGACCAAAAGGTAGAAATTTGTCAAATAGAAACAATTTATCAATGTTGAGCGATTGTGACATAAAAAAATATCTACAAATTTCTGGAAAAATACATTTTGATCAGCATTTTTTTACTGCTTATTTTTATGGTTTGTTCATCCATTATGGACTACACGCCACTGATGATAGTCGAATCTCTTTTCGCATTTTACAGAGCCAGCTATGAAACCGTATGCGGTTAACGTATGTAAATATCTGTACACAACAACATGAAAAAAATACATGAATTTGAAAAAAAAGGTCTCTTAATTTATGCTACAAACTATCGTGTGTATAAGGGATGTGCCTATGAACGATAGTAAAATATTAGGTTACTTCCAAAATGACTCTCGGAGGTACGAGTAGGTACCGTATCGTGATTGCACGATCACGCCAGTCTCGACGTGATGAAATTTTATTGATATCTGATACAATGTTGCTCGTAAACGAGCAAGATAAATTGCCTATTTCCGAACAATTCGTCGTCCACAACACAAACAGGAGCATCTCATATTTGGCAAATTTCCAGGATAACCAAAAAACTTTTTTTTGGCCGGACTCTTGTACATTTTATTGCACGTTTCGCAAGTGGGGTAAAAAAAGTTTAATTTAAACCCCAATATTGCCGTGTCATGTCAATATCGACCTGAACCACAATAGTATAGCCAAACAGTCTTACTTATAATCGCGGTGTAAATATTATACGAGCGCATAACGCCGGAATAGTGAAAAACGGTACTCACGTCGTATTCGTACACCGGCCGCAGGCGGCACTATAAGTAGTCAAGTTTATACCGCCGATTTCGTCGCATGAGGAAAATGTTAAAAAAAGCAATAATATCTCTTTGCAGCACTATTGGAGAGAGATTTTAAAGCGAAATATCTATTTACCAAAGCAAATATGAAACGTATAATCGATTTGGTAAGGCCGGATTTTGTGGAATGAATAGAAACAGACGGGGTCAATGACATTTACATACAAATGTCATTTGCTCGTTTACGAGAACCTTTACGGCAATCTCTTGCCGGCAATGTACTGCCGTCAAGATGTACTTATAGCCAGGGTAATAGCCCAATATGTTCATTTTTTTCATTAATATAATTTTGTTCCCTGCTTGCTACGGCAGCTTGGGCCGTGTAAGTAGTCCATAGTATTGCCTATTCTTGTCGACATATTGCCCTGTCTTGCCGGTGAAATCGCTCGGCTACCGATATTACATCAATATTGCCGGGCCAAATCTATTTTCTTATCTCTCTGTTACATATTATGTGCTTCTGTGTTCGCCACCTACCCTCTACCAAAATTGTCAAAATTTTGAACTTCGCGATTTTGCTTCCAAGTTTATGCACGTTTAGTGGAGTTATTGCTGGAGACCGTGTACCTGTGATATGAACAATTTGTCTTATACACTATTAAACTTTTGCGGTAGGTACACGGCAATATTGACAGGACAATACACACACCAACACCTTCCCCGGCAAGATCATTGCCGGGGAAGGTGTTGCGTCAAGTTGCTCGCTTCATAGGAGCCCTGACAAGATAAGCCGAAAAATTACTGAAATACCGGCCCTAAACGACCCTATACACTAGCGTCCAAATTCTTGTTACTTCATTCGAAAATCTTGGATGAAAATCGAAAATACATTGAAAATTGGCAGCCATTCTATCATAAAACATTTTTATGTCTATTTCCATGGTTTAATTTCTATCCAATTTATATACTACGCTAAAATATGGATCACATTTTCATTGCACAAAGCTTAATTATTAGCATTTTCACGTAATTTGTATTTATAAACGTGTGTTTTAAAGTTTCGTTCTAATTAATCTAATTTTGAACAGCAGTGATGGATCAAATTTTTTTTTGCGTGGGCAAAGCTGACTTTGGCCTCGCCCCCTCCTCATTGACATCTTGAAAGTGGAGGGCCCAGACTCCGTAAGCAGGGAGTTTATTGGTTTCATTCCATATATTGCTGATTGACAACGGGAATGTACCTGCCTACCTAAAATTTAAAACACAATAAATGCGATATGGGTAGCGCCGACGGGAGCCCGAGCCGGGCTTGCTCATTAATTTGTAAATGTGCTTTTTTTTTGGTATTTTGTAGTCAGTAAAACATTTTCAAATCCTTAGAATCGAAGTAAACAAAATTCTGACAATGTATCAAGATATTGCAATGTACCTGTCATGGTATTACAAAAAGAAACTCGTAAAACTCTCGCCATGAATAAGTTTTGTGTTAATAATAAATGTGTATTTGGAGAACATTACACTTATGTATTTTTTTTAAGATTCAGTACATAACGACTTAAATCTTGATAATTACCAGAACGAATCAAAAATTGGGTCGAATTATGTTTGGCAGTGACATCTCTCGGAAAACGCTAACAACGGTAACCAAGGAAAATGATTTGGGTGTACACTTTGATCAAAAACTAAATTTTATAGACCATGTTGAAATTACGTCAAATAATTTGAAAATGTTGGGTTTTATGTTAAGAATATGTAACCAATTTAATAACATTCACATCTTCATAATTCTACGTGTCAATAGTTGGGAGTCAAATAGAATATATTTCAACAGTGTGGGCACCAAGTTACGCTACAATAGAAATAATTCAAAATAAATTTATAAACTAAAGATTTATAAATTTCAAAATGGGAATTACAAGGGAATGTATAAAATACGATTATCATCTTTAATGTCACCTCAATTTATTAAAATTATCAGAACGTAGAATAATTACGGACTTATTATACAAAATTATAAATTAAATTATTAACAGCCCTGAACTAGTATACTCGTATATGATTTCTTTCGATGTACCACGTACATCATCATCGAGACATTATTTACCTTATTATTCTGAAAATTCCAATACTCTATCGCAATTGTATAGTCCCATTCGCCGTAAATAGAATTTAGGTAATAATTATAAAAATATTGTCGACATATATAACCCATCAAAAACAAAATAAAAACATATATTTTTAAAATTTATTTCGGCAAGCAGAACTAGTCTAATTGCATCAATTACCTCTGTATTTGTAATTATAACCTCTGTTTCGAACTGATTAATTTGTTATTGTGGTAATTAGATAATTATTTTATCGTAACTTACTGACTACGAAGTCTTTGTTTATAATATTATACATGTATATATATATATCTTTTTTTGCTTTCTTTATAAACAGATACACATAAACAGGGACACTTTTTTAGGTACCTACGGAGATTGATAACTGGCTACATAATGCGATCTACTAATAGCATAATGTTTTAGAAGAAAATAATAGACAATCACAATACTTTGACCATAAGCAAAACCAAATCATCTGTCAGAATGACAACTAATCCAGTGGGTGTAGTATTTTGATTATAAATGTTTTGCGTAATGTAAATAATACTGTGTTTTAAATGTGTTATTGTGATTTTATATACTTCGCATATCTCATATAATCATGCACGAAGCTTATGAAATTGCTCCTTTACTCAAGCTCACCGAACAAATCGAATCAATAGCTGCTTATGGTGACTAATGTTTTAATATTTTTTCATTCGTTTGTTTTAATATGTAATTAGCTGGTTTGGGTTGTAGCCTTATTATCCTTTATGGTCCTTTGTAGGCACTAATCCTAAGTCAAAAATTTGTATATTTTAATACTTCAATATCCTTGTCTATATCCTATAAAGTTTCATTTGTGTTTCAGATGAACACCTCCTGGTTGGGACGAGGCAGGGACATCTGTTGATGTACCTTGTCACACACAGCAATGACGTTCCCAAATACAAAGTACAAGTGTTGAGATTCCATAAGAATTTCAGCAAGAAACCAATCCAACAAATAGATGTAATTCCAGGTACCTCCAATATTTAATTACCTAATTATTATTTTTAATATTTTTACATAGATAACTAGTTCTCTACTATGAATAATACAAGCAAGAGAACATAATCAATTTATTTAAGACGTTTATTACAACTTTTAATGATTTGATTTTTATTTACAGAACACAATTTACTTCTCTGCCTGTCTGATAACACTTTGGTTGTCCATGACATAAACATTATCAACTTCCCGATTGTGCAAACATTACCACAGACTAAGGGGGCTACACTGTTCGCTTTAGATACTAAGGTAATCTACTTAATATCTGTTCAGTTTGAATCAACCTTGAAAAATCAATATTATTTGACATTACACATTTTATAATACTTCCTTCTGTATTCTAATATTTTCAGAGTACAATTTCTTTATCGGGAGAAACCTCTGTGATAAGATTATGTGTAGCCGTCAAAAGAAAACTACAACTATATTACTGGAAGCATGGAGAATTCAAGAAGTTGGTGGACGACATCACCATCGGAGATATTCCCAAAGTCATCATGTGGGGAGAGAGTATGCTCTGCGTTGGCTTCAAGGAAGAGTACACACTCTACGATGTGAGTATTCCTCCAAAGTTTCTTTCTCCCGTAGAGCCATGGATGACTATGCGGAATGCTTGATTTCCACACCCTGCATGGCCATTGAAAGATGTTTTTGGGCAGTTGATTTATGGAGGTATATATAACCCATGTGTACTGATATCAAATTGTTTGCCACAAATAAGTACATTTGTGCGATGCACTATGTGACATTTTACACACTGACAACCAGAACTTCCTCTTATCAAAACGCACCAATATATAAGGCGATGGAACATTTAATGAAGCTGCATCTACACTAGAAATATTTAGGCGCACATATGTACAGTTTTGCCATTACCTATTCGACACTACACTGCATTTCTTACTTGTTGTACCACTATATTTTTACTTTAATTGTTGTGCTTTATTATTTATCTTGTTTTTTTGTTAATCTTTTGCCTTCTTTAGACCATGGTGAACAATTATATAAGGAGATGTTTTCAAATAATTTAACCCTTTAGGTGCCACATGTATTTTTTAAAAATGCTGGAGAAGTGTCGATAATCCATGAATGTAATATATATATATATTTTTTTATTTTGATTACTTTTATTTTTAGATACATGTTTTCAATAATGTGACGTAATTTTAGAACCGTGGGTAAGGCGTGACGAATTTTATGGCTCGAGCTATATATCGTTCTGTGGCACTCAAGTACAATAATGTATCGGAACGATATGTCATTCGGTGGCACCTAAAGGATTAAAAAAAAAAATTTGGACCAGTATTTGAATCAATATCATAGTTAAATATTTGTTATCTTGTAATTTTATGTGCGATCAGCACTTAGAGGATTTTGCCACCATGGCGATAATAAGTACACTGCTCAATGATGCTCAGACATTTTTATCACTTATTATTGTAACCATTCGACTATTTTCAATTCAGCTAAGGTATCCGATTATCACTTCTAATGTATCGCAATCTTACACAAGTAGCTTCCTTCTTACGTGACGGCAGCATTTATTTGGCTTAGAACTAAAAATCATTGATTGATACATATATGGTAAGATTGTATGTCTTGTACTTTTTATATCGTCTCGTAGACTTATTTATTGTTTCTTCATTGTTTTCTATATAATTATTAACATCACTAGGACTAAGCCTGTATCGAGGTTAACAATTTCACAATTGAAAAGTAATAACACAAAATAAACAACACTAATTATCAAACAAGAGTTAAATACGAAATAATAAAAAATAAAAGTTGTAGCAGTGACAAATAGAGGAAATTTGTAGAACAAAGATGAACTTAACAGAGATAAATAAAATGTTATTATTTATTATGTCATTAGAGTTAATACCTTTTTAATAAAGTGAATTAAAAAATATATGCAGTATAACCCCTATTTTACATTTTTTAAGGGACTGAAAAAAAAAGTAGTAGTAGTAAAAGTGCAGGGAAAATATAAAGGGGGGTATTGAAAAAAAAAACATTTAAATTTTATGTTTCTGAAAAAACAACGTTTTATTAAAACACAACATTCAATTTAAATTTTTATTGAAATTTAATTTAATTTTTTTTTTAAATTTCATGAATTTTTTTTGTTGCATTTTTATTTTTTGTTATAGATTCACAGTTTTTGATGCTTGTGGCCAAAGTAGTAATGGGTATTCCTAAATTTCGGGCCAGCAAAACGCGTGAGCCAACGTGTTAATTCACTTTTTCGAGAATGTTCCTTTTCTCTTGCACTGACAAAGCTTTCCTTTGGTTAGACATTATGTGTTTGAAAGAATGAGGACGTAAAAATGAATAATAATCGAACCGAAAGCAATATGAAATATGTCACTCGCCGACCAATCACCGTGCGTCGTTCTAACGATACGGAGTTCGCCTACCAATCACCGTACGCCGTTCTAAAGACATGGAGTTTTCCCTCCAATCACCTTACGCTATTCGAATGTCACGACTCAATCATTGTCAAGCGCGCGTAACTCGCATATTTTGAATATTTCGGACGTAAATCGCGGGAAAGAAAAACATAAATGCGGGTATTTGGGATTTTTTTTTTAAGTAATAAAAGTGAAAAATAATCATTTATAAGTACCTACTCGTACATGATGACTGTACATACCAGGAGTGTTAGTTGAAGTTTGCCGGTTTTTTCAATAAAGAAAACGATTAATTCTCAAGGGAATCTCAAAAATTTTTTATTCAAAGTATTGACCATCGGATTCTATACATTTTGCCCATCTTTGAGGCAAATTGTACCAGACGTAATCTGGTACACCAGCGAACTGAAGAAGCCGACTGATCCCAATCTACGGAGCGAGGCTTGGAGGGGGAGGTAGCACTCCTACCGTTCCTTTTGCAAGGAGGAACGGTACTGACGACAACGACTTTTGTTAATCTTGTCCGAGGCAGTTGCTTATTGGGTCCAGTCCGAGGCAGTAGTCCGATGGAGGTAAGCAGTGGTCAGAGTGAAACAAGGCGAGTGGTTCAGAAGTCAGAGCGGGCGGCGGGCAGAGATGTGAGTACTTGTCAGGCAGGCGATCAAATGCTAACTGCCGCAAACTGGCGTTTGCAGGCTATTTATGCGGTCCACCAAGCGCGGACCGCCGGTACCGTGTAGATGCCCGACAAGTCGGTCTTCCTCCCACCAACTGTCCCGCTCCAACGCTTTTATTCAGTCATTTCAGTTTGAGCGGTCTGGTGCGAACAAGCTCGCCAGACCGCCCGTTACATATATTAACAGACAACGATAATTTAATAATAAGTGTGCAGCTTCAAATATTCCGGGAGACGTGACGTCCGATACACAAATCATGGATACCATTCCAAAAAAAAAAATTCTCTTTCGAGGCAAACCATTCGACGAACCATTTTTCGCCTTTTTCAAAATTGGCGAAGCGCTGCTCTGCGAGTGAGTGTCCCATCGATGCGAAAAGGTGATAGTCGGACAGGGCAAGGTCTGGAGAGTACGTCGGGTGCGATAATATTTCCCAATTCAATGCTTTGAGAGTGTTCTTCACTACTTTAGCTGTATGAGGCGGTTTGGCGGTTTTTTCGATTTGTCTCTCGTTCATTTGGTCTGGTACCCATTTTCCATACTTTTGGATCTTTCCCATGGCTTTTAAACGTTGGCAAATTGCTCCTCGGGTCACAATAAGTGTTTGAGCCAATTGTTGCGATTGGGTTGGGTCTTCATCCAATAACGCCTGCAATTCCTCATCTTCGAACTTTTTCGTTGCACCAGGATGTTCATTGTCTGTTAAATCGAAATCTCCACTTTTAAATTTACGAAACCATGTCTCACATGTTCTAATCACTGGAGCATGTTCACCATAAGTTTCTACCAGCAACCGATGAGCTTCAACTGCTTTTTTCTTTCGATGAAATAAGAAAAGCAACTAATGCCGCAAATGCGATTTACTTGGAACGAAACTCGACATATTCACTGAGGTAACCAACTATGACACTATTATTTTGGCAGAATGTAACTTGTGTATTTTTGAAGGTTAATGTCCATAGAAAAATATGGCATAGATGCCAAATCATAGAAATGTATACATATCTCTAGCGACATCTATGAGTAAAACCGGCAAACTTCAACTAACACCCCTGGTATATAGATTAGTTAGTCAGGATAATCTAGAATTGTAGTGGCCGATAGATCTCTTAACCTTCGACCCTATAAGTAACATTAAACTCAAGATTTGAAGATTTTAATCAAAATTAGATTGAACAATATGCATGATTAATTGCACAAAGATATGGTCAATCATATTAAAATCTCAAAAGATTTTCGTTGAAACTTCTGTTTTTTTGCAACATACCATACTCTGCGATGGCAATAAACCCTTTTACACACACGGGAATATGGAGGCAGTCATATGAAGAAGAGTACTTTCTTGAATGGTAGACACGAAACTGAACATAAATGACTGAACACTATTCACATCATTTTAACGCGTCATGATAATAATGATAATTTTAATCTATTTTTATGAACAGCTCACCGGAGTGGCTAAAGAGCAGTTCTTGACTAGCGGCTTCCGCTCCCTTGAGCCGTGCATCACCAAAATTTCCGACACATCCTTTATGCTGGGGCGTGACCAGACGTCTTTCATTGTGGATGAGACGCAGCCATCTCTGCTCACTAAGTCTGTGCTCAAATGGAATGAACCTCTGGCTGGAGCAGGTGAATATTTTTTCCTTTTGTTATTTTCTTTCCTATTCTTGACTTCTTGGTACATCAATCGCACTTGCACCTTTACTAGGAGATTTCATTTATCAAGAGTATGCATTGGATGCATGTTTCCACTAATTACAGCCTGGTATCACACTCTTTATCCCTCTCATATTTTCTGTTCCCCTCACCCCTCTATTCCAAGTGGCTTCTCTGTAGGTATTCTTTATTATGTTTTACAGTGACCTAGAAAGTATGTATTTAAGAATATATGGAACCTTTTTGTTTTATGTTTTTAATAATGTGTTTTTCCCTTATTTTAGCATGGGACAGCCCGTATATTCTAGGACTACTCTCTGATCAAATTATTGTACAAACAATTGAACCTAATATGTTCATACAAACCCTCTCAGAACTGAATAAAGCAAGATTGTTGTGCAGGTATTTATTTATCTTATGTGCACAACTTTTTACTCAACTATTTATATGTAAAGAGTTGCGAAGAATGTTTTTTAAAATCTATTGATTAATGTTTTTATTTAATTAATAACAATTACTCCGTTCAAAACCACTCTAAATGGTTTTATTTTTTATAGGTGTCGTAAAGGCCTTATATACGTTGCTTCCATCAGCCAGGTTTGGAGAATTGATGCTGTGGATATTACAAAACAGCGTCAGATGTTGCTCAAAGATAAATACTTCCAACTTGCGCTCAACTTGACGGTAAACATTTACATTTGTTAAACTGTTTTATTATGTGTAATATTAGGTACATTAATAATTTTAAACGATATGACTTGGTCATCAGGACTTTTCTTTCTGCCTTTCTGATGCTCTGTCCTCTCTACCTATCCTTATAACATACAAAGTAAGTTTTTTTTCCATTATAATCATATTTTTCTATAACCTTTTCAGAATATCTCAGATGAAACTGATGACGAAAAGAAGCAAAAGATCAACTCAATTCAAATGCTTTATGCCTTTGACCTCTTCGACAATAAGAAGTTCTCCGATTCCATGAAAATATTCCTCCAGCTGGACACGGATCCTTCAGAAGTCATCAAACTGTTCCCGGAGCTCTCTTCCAGTCCAAACAAACCTACTAATGAACCTTCCAAGTCTCATCAGGACGATAGCGGCCTGTTGGCTCTGATAGAGTACCTGACGGAAGTCCGGCAGAAGGTACAGAAGAATAACGGGACAAACGGTAAAACTACTGAAAACGAGAATGAAATAGACGCTAGGATTAAACGCACAAATTTTATGCTGGAAACTATTGATACAACATTATTGAAGTGTTACCTACAAGTGAGTTCTTTGAATTGTTTACGCCGATTATTTTTCCTTTTCTGACCTTTTTCCCTTATCATCCCGTTCTTTATTTATTTATTTTTTAATGTTTTATGGTTAAAACCCCCTTGGTCAGTTCCTTATAACCCGCTCGCTCACAAGATTCCGTACATCATAATAATTTTCATCCTCTTATCCTAATAAGATAATTGCTTTTGGCCATTTCTTAATTATTTTAAAAATGCTAACATCACCCTGAGACCCCTCGGCACGTATGTCATCTTTTAGGGATCCTGTGTGGATGTTCTTTCTAAGGAATGGATGGAGTGAACCTGTATCTTGAAGAGACTAGAATTAAACTTAAGAGTAGTATTGACCTAATGGCTATATCACACAAAGCCAGTAGCAAGGACAGTGATAAGTGGCAACTAAATTGTTTAGTTAATTTGAAGTCACTTTGCGCATCTGGGCAGTGCATTAAATGGTAAGTAGTAAGTTACCGTTAAGTAACAATTTATTTGACTGGCTGGATTAGAATCTTTACTATTTCTCGGTTAAGTAGCTCTCTCTACCCGCTGTGCGCGCATCCTTGTAGTTAAGGTGTGGGCTGTTGTCCTCGTACTGTCGACGTTTGAACACGCACTTTCTTCTTAATCATTTGAGTTCACAAGTAGTATCGGTGCAGTCGGCGAGTCAATAAATATTCTCTCTGCTTAGTTACCACTTATCACTGTCTTTGCTACTGGCTACGTGTAATCTGCGTATAAGGGTAGACTAGACTTGTAGAGGAGACTAGATTTAAGAGTTGTAGGAGGTAGGAAACACCAAAGCTGGCAAGTCATTCCAAAGTCAAGCTGTTAAGCAGAAGAACATGTGCACCGACGCCGAAGTATAACCGGGTGAAGTAAATTCAAGCATCTTGCTTCGGTGGTCTCATCACAATACGGACCCAGCTTTTCTCTCACAGTCATTTGTTCTAATTTCAGACGAATGATGCCTTTGTAGCCCCACTTTTGCGCCTCAATAATTGCAAACTGGAGGAAGCAGAGTTGGTATTACTGCAGCATGGAAAGTACAGCGAACTGATTATCCTTTACCAAACTAAAGGGCAACACACAAAGGCACTGCAGCTGCTGAAGGATCAAGCCAAACAACCAGACTCTAGCCTCAAAGGACATCATAAAACCAAAAGCTATTTGCAGCATTTAGGTAAGACCACAATCGGAATTTCAACTATAGGTGGTGCAAAATCTAACACTAGTAAATATTCAATGTACCTATTAACTATTCACTGCAGATCTGCAGGCTCAGTAGCTTAGAGCAGCTGCCTGGATAGACAAAGGTCCCAACCTTAAATCCCAGTCGCAGCAATAATCTCTTTTCTCATGCATCTATTGAGCATTATTTGATTACACTTTTTTTTTAAACTATTATTGTGGTACTCTCTGTGCTGTACTTATTATAAACTATAGGTATTGTTTTATAAACATTAAAGTAGTTTATTTTATTAAACTATTTCGTTGGGCTAGATTCCTTTATATTTCTTGACTACACCATAAACAGAATCTGAGAATATTTATTGTTTTATCAAATAACACATTCAACACGCACATGCTGTATTTAGCTTAGGTATTTTATTTTATTGTTTTTTAACAGGTGTTGAGCATATAAATTTAATATTCCAATTCTCCAACTGGGTTCTCACGGAACAGCCCGAAGAAGGTCTTAAAATCTTCACCGAGGATGTTCTAGAAGTGGAGAACCTACCGAGAGCCAAGGTGCTGGACTTTCTGCTCCGGGAGCATGAACCCCTGGTCATCCCCTACCTCGAGCATGTGATTCACACCTGGGAAGACAACAATCCTTTCTTCCACAACGCCCTGGTGAGGATGCTCAGGGAGAAGGTGATGGATAAGAAAGGAACATACATGGATGGGCAGCTGCAGCACCTGAAGGCTAAACTCCTGGCTTTCTTGGAGAAGTCCAACTATTACACTCCGGAGACTGTGCTGATTCACTTTCCCAATGATTCTCTGTTTGAGGAACGGGCAGTGGTTCTTGGAAAACTGGACTCTCATGAACAGGCTCTCTCCATTTATGTCCATATTTTAGGTATGTTGTATATTATTATATATTATGTAAGTACGTCTTTCCTAAATTTATTTATGTGACCCCTCGCAATAGCTGTCCACAAGTACCCTGTCTGTATTCAGGAGCGGTTCGTGACATTTTTGTGTGCTAGAGTGCTAAGTATGAAAAAAAACTGCATTATTAATGTAGCTGAAAATGATTTTTATTTTTTTAAATTATTATATGAAAAATTATAAGCTAGGGGGTTCAATTGACCTAATTGAACCCTCTATCAAAAACATTTCCGTACAATGTTTTTTTTCAAAAATTAAAATAACAAAATACGGCAGTGGCACAATTACTCTATTTTAAATTCAATATTTTATTTTCACCTTCCGCTAATTGTCGTGGCCAACTGAATAAATGAATGTACAAGTTCCTTATTAAACTCGTGAAAAAAAAACATTTTGATTAGAAATTTCTCGCCTTTTTAATTTTTCTATAATTTCTTCTTAGGGTAGGCATAGCTTTTCAGTCTTTATGAACTGCATGCCACTGCTGTACTGTATAAAACGAGAAGAACTATATTGCCACGCCTGTGGGTGACATTTGTGAGGCGGACTAAGGAAGGGATTTGTTAGATATTAGGGAAGAATGACGAATACTGCCAGTAGCTCGTTCCACTAGCGTACTATCGGAAAAATAACTCATTCTCATAATTGTGGACATCAACTACTGTGAATGGGTGTTCTACTCTTGTCCACCTAGTTTTCTCGCTTGTGCACCTGTACATTTGAGACGGCGGCCTCTATTCCTATATATGCCTAGTGGTCTAGGTCTTTGAATCAATGGGTTTTGGGTTCGATTCCCACACAATGATAAATATATTAATGCGTTTTTTTCAGCTCATTAGTGTTGATTGTTATTTAAAAACATTCACTATAAACATTTATGTATAGAATACACAAGTTAGATCCTTGAATTGACAAAATCATTTGTGGAAGAAACTTACAAATGCCAAAAAAATCATTATTTAAATTTGTATGCTTTTTTGGTTGTAATTTTCTAGGAGATGTCCAACGAGCCATAAAATATTGCGACATGGTGAGGGCGAAATCCCGAGAGTCCCACAAGGCCCAGGATGTCTACGTCATACTCATACGGATGCTGGTCAACCCGGCTCAGGAGGTGCCCAGTGGACCACTCAGCAATGTCCCAAGGAGTCCCGTCACGGCACAACCTGATATCGAAATGGCTCTCACTATTCTGGAGAAGCATGCTGATATTGTAGAGCCAATGAAAGTAATTCAGTTTGTTTTTTTTTTTTTTTAAGATAATATGTATTAACAAATCTAAAATGAAATACGAAACAGAAAAGACACAGAAGGTTCGAGTCCCAGATACGATCATTACCTTTTTATTTTCTGAGTCTTTTCTATTTCATACTTCATTTGAGATTTATTAATATTATCTTCAGTTATTAAAAATATTACAATGAGGTTTATTAGCTTCAATAAGTTATTCCAATAAAAATTGAATTATTAATAATTAACAAATCAAGTGAATCAAATACTACAGTTAGGTCATGTTAACGTGATATGGAAAGCCTTGAAAGTTGACATAAAACAACATTAACGCCCCTTAGTGGCTACAGTCGTTTGTAGTAGGAATTTCGACATTAATCCACCTTCAAATATTCACGATAATTTGTAAGATGTCAGTATATTCGGTATATATTTTCGAATACCAAAAATATGTAATTGTTATTTTCAGTTATGAATGGTAAATTTGTCGCCTTCCACATGAGACCTGGTAGTGTAATGGTCAGAGGAGTTGCTTTCTATTCGGACTATCAGGGTTCGATTCCCTTACATTCTAATGTTTTTCTTTCAAAATTTTTTTTTTTTAACTAATTTTACCTACGATCTATTTATAGGAGACACGCGTTTGCGAAAAACCAATTTCGGGTAAAATACAAGATTTTTGATTTACTGTGAGCAACTCAGTTCTATTTAATAAACATTTTATTTCTTTTTTAAAACAAGAAGTTTCATTTGCAAAGTTACGGATAGATAAAAATGTTAATGTTTATGTAAATTTTATTCGGAAAACAAACTATGAATCTCAACGCAAATGGAGAATAGTTCAAATAACCACTGTGGCGCTGCGTTCGCTCGATTAAAGACGGAAATTTACGAACGTCTCGCTTATTCGCCGAAGGGAACACGAATGAATGATTCAAATAACCACCGTGGCGCTGCCTTCGCTCAATTAAAGACGGAAATTTACCAACGCCTCGCTTATTCGCCGAAGGGAACACTAATGAATGATTCAAATAACCACCGTGGCGCTGCATCGCTCGACTAATGACCAAGCTTTCTGTCGCGAAATACAAACAAAATTTTGTGACTTGACAAAAAATAATAGGTCAATAAGAAAATAAATTTATTAATGTTATTATTAAAATCTGCAGATATTTTAGTTTTTATTATTGTGATAGCTGTTTCAGCATTCAAAACTATTTTCAAACGGTTTTGAACGTCGAAAAAGCTGTCACTAAAAATAAAAATGAGTTCTACAAAACACAATAAGTACGTAACATAAAAATGGCGATAAAAAACGGCCATAGTAAAAAGAAAAAATAATGCAAATATACATATTTTCAATAAACTTAATTGAATTAAAGCTGAAAAAAAATACATATCCGTACCAGGGAACGAACTCGCGATCTCTAGATATTGATGGACGAGTGTTATTTCTAAAATATAAGTGCTGATCAAGCGTTGGTTTTAGTCAGTTGAGGACTTTGAATGTTTTTTGTATTTTACCCTTTATTAAAAATTTGTATTTTACACACTTCAGTCGGGTATTTTTTTGCGCCGGCGGACCGTTGAAAATAAAGGTCCCGCGTGAATTTCTTTAATTTGTTTTAAATCGCTATCTTCGAAAAGAATACCTTGCCTTTCCCGCACGTAAACGTTTTTTTTGCAAACATCCACAGTTCCTATAAATACGTCATCGTCATCTTACGTCAAATAAGTTTTAATAAAAATTTAAAAAAAATAACAATATTCATGAATTCATTGATTTATAAACCGGCCTTTCTGAATTAAATGGTGGTTTAAAAATCTCAAAATACTTTTAAAAACTGGAGAAAAATAATTGCCATCATCTGCAAGTGAGTTTTTTTAATAAACTTTACGTAACTTTTTTAAGCCGCATTTAAAAAAACATGAACGTTAGTGTTCATAAAAAACTTAAACTGCACCCAACATTTGTTTTTTATTTGAATTTTTATGACAGCATGTTGAAGAAAAGCATTCAAAGAATTTTTTGGGGATATTCAATATTTAAAAATATTTTGTAAAACATACGTAGAACGGTCAGAAAAAGATTATATTTCTAATTTGATTTAGATGAATGCTAAACCTATGTAAATTTTAAAAATATATAACTCATATTTTTCTCTTTATAAACATCATATTTATCGTATTGCGTAATAATATTGTCATTATTTCGGAATAATAAATTATTCCACTCACCCTTATGAGTCAGAATAACAGAAGAGTGTGTACGAGGTGTGTTCGATGACGATGAGCGTCCTGGAGTTGCAACCACGTCAACAAACGAAGAAAACATCGAAACAGTGAAGAAAATGGTTTTGGAAAATCGTCGAATCACTATTAGGGAACTTGCAGAGGATGTTGGCATATCAATTGGCTCATGCCATGCAATTTTCTCGGATATTTTGGGCATGAAACGTGTGGCAGCGAAGTTTGTTCCGAAATTGCTAAATTTTGAGCAAAAGCAACGTCGCATTAGTATCGCTCAGGAGTTGTTGAATGACGTCAACGACGATCCAGGTTTGCTCAAAAGGGTCACAACTGGTGATGAAACGTGGGTATATGGTTATGACGTCGAAACCAAGGCCCAATCATCCCAATGGAAGTGGCCAGAAGAGCCAAGACCGAAAAAAGCACGCCAAGTTCGATCAAATGTGAAAGTTTTGCTCACTGTTTTCTTCGATTACAATGGCGTGGTGCATCATGAGTTCTTGCCAACAGGTCGTACGGTTAATAAGGAATACTACAAGGAAGTTATGCAACGTTTGCGTGAAGCAATACGGCTCAAACGATCGGAATTGTGGAAAAACAAATCATGGATTTTGCATCACGATAATGCACCAGCTCACACATCAATGCTTGTTCGTGATTATGCCTCAACCACCGTATTCACCAGATTTGGCTCTCTGCGACTTTTTCCTATTCCCGAAACTGAAGAGACCAATGAAAGGAAAGCGTTTTGCCACAATTGATGAGATAAAGTCAGAATCGAAGAACGAGCTGATGGCCATACCGAAAAGCGTATTCCAGAAGTGCTTCGAGGATTGGAAGAAGTGCTGGCATAAGTGCATTATATCTGAGGGGGATTGTTTTGAAGGAGAGAAAATGGATATTGATGAATAAATAAATACTTTTCGAAAAAATTCGAAATTCACCTTTTCTTTTGAACACTCCTCGTAAACCTATTGTTATAAAAAGGAGGAAAAGGGATGGGAATGGGGAAGGTTAGGTTGGAAGAAAGCCCCTAAGTTGGAAAGCCAGTGTTATAAAAAGAAGGTGAGGGAGAGGAGGAAGGTTAAGTTACAAGGGGACGTTATGGGAGACAATTACTTCGGCAGGACTTACCCTGGAGATGGCCTCTTAGATGTGAAGTCTGCTCCGGACATTAGCTTAGCTCAGATCGGCAGGGGCATTAGCTTCTCATCGTTCAGGGTCGTGGATCGATCTCAATCTTATAATTGGGTTGAGGGCGTCTCTAATTCTACGTTAAATGAGTACAGTGAAGTGCTTTCATACTCAGAGTTTATTGTAAGGTCAGACAAACATTGTAGGTTAAGAACAATCGAGTAGTTAGTAAAAAGGTCCTATTCTAGGCATGATTCTATCGTAAAATTTCTCTCTTTCTTATTCAAATCTCTAACCAGGTAATGCAAATGTAACAAGGGCTTGAACAACACATTAGGGGGAGAAGCAAAATCAGCTTACATGGGGTGATCTGGTCAGGCGGCAGGAGTTTGTTGGCAAAGACGCCAGGGCTGGACATCTCTGCACTGAATTTAATTGGTTTTTAATTGGTAAGGCACCATGTTGAGTGCTTTGGCAGCAAGTGGCACGTCTAGCTTTGGGTTTCAATCCGCATGCATAGTACTTGGCCGTAAAAAACTAGAAACACAAAATGGCCGCCTATTTTCAGAGACGCAGTTGACTCCTTGAGCTCCAGGCGGGAAGTGCGTTTCAAGGGCAGCGAGGAGCGGCCGCTAAGCTGCCGAGGCGCTAGCGTCGCTTGCTCCTGCTTTGTTAATTTATAAACTGATTGGTTTAATTTGGGCGCTAGAATTGCCTGATTGGTTAATTATGGAGGGAAATGATGCGATTGCTTGCCTAGCTTATTTGTTAAGACTAGTAGCTAGAACTCATCTCAGGGCCATCCTTTCGTTACATAACACTATCTACCTAATAAATATATGCAGTTATAAAAACGAAAAATTAGCTTATTTCATGGATATTTAAAAAACAGTAATTTAAAAATAATTTCTAATGTAGTTTAACCGATTTAGTGCTGTACTGATTATGTAAGTAGGTGCGTAAACAGCTATTGATAATTTGTGTTATTACTAAATAAATATGATATTAACTAAAAATGCAATAACTTGGACAAATATCAACCAAACTTAATGATTCTTTTTGATATTAAACCTAAAAAGAATTGTATCCCATGCATCTAATAAAAAACTAAAACTACTAAATATATAGAGAGAAAAAAAAAGAAAATTATGTCACTTCACAATTGTGTTTTTCCGTGCAAAGGTCATGTAGTCTCGTCTTATAGCGGGTGCATATGAAGAAAATTTACTTTCTATTCGCATTCTATTATTGCGATGACCAATAATCGCACTTCCGTCATCACTGTCTCCATTTATCAGATGGAAAGGCTCATCATCCGTAATGTCATCGTCTTTTGATACATCGTCCGCGATAGATCTAAGATCCGTCATTGTGAAATATATTGTTTTAATTTATTATAACAGGATAAACAATATAGATAGTTTACAAGATATACGCCAACTGCAATACGCCGCTCTCAAATGGAACACATACTCTTAAGGATCAACAAACACACACTGAAGAACGCAACGCCCAAGCGATTCGTCACAATTTTCGTGGCTAACGCTTGCAGTGCCATAGCTCTGCACCGCACTCTAACGGTTAATCATATAATTTTGAAGCTACCGATATCCATCGATTAATCTTTTCATCTAACTATTAATAAATTATAATTTCTTAAACGATTGGCATTGACTTTTTGGCTTCATTATTAATTAATTAATTAATAATAAATTATTATAACAACAAATAAATTATTATTGTATTATTAGGTATTTAATAAACTCGTTATCTTTTAACGAACACGACACTGTTTTAAATATTTATTTATAATTTTTAACCCCCGTATAATCTTTCGCTAAAAATTAACTTTAAGCAAATTAAAAAGCTATATCGGTTCATGCCTACATTTCGTAAGCAGTAAAATTATAAAACTAACTAATGAGAAAGAATTGCGAGAAGTAGAAACCAATTTTTTGTGGGCTCTATTACATACAAGGGTAAAATGTTCTTGAGCCCGGTTCCCATACAAAACGTTACCATAGAAAAATGATGCAATACCTAATGCGCATGCACAGAGGACCCAATATTCGGCCATCATTTAAGATGTGCCCCGCTCTCTGTAAGAATGAGACGGTGTCCGCTGACTAATAAAATATCTCAAGAATTGGCAGTTATTATTTACAAAATAACAACACGTCACCTTGTAGCTTTGCCGCTAAACGCGAACTTAATTGTTTATATTTAAAATATTATTTTTATAAAGTAATTCGTTAATAATTAGGTGGGGCACATCTCCAATTGCCCTTATCGAATAACCGCTGCTGTTGGTTAGATAGATATGTGGACGTAATTTGATGCAATAATGTTTTTTTGATTTTAATACAGTATGAATGTATAATAACTGTAAATGTAATAAAAGTACATATTTTGCCACCCATCCATAAATGAATGCCATGATTCAAAACGCCATGGTAAAATTGTTAGTAAGTAAAACAGTTTTTAAGCAAAGGCGAGACATTGATACCATGTACAAATCAATTAATGTATTACCTGTTTGTGGTCTTTTGTGGCATAAAATTCTACTGCAACATATATCTGAAAGTCCGTATAAGGCAGTGGTGGATCATGTACACAATACACGTTTCACACAAAATATAGGAATGATAGTGCCAATATTTCAAAATAAATATGGTCAACGAACCCTTGAATACATTGTACCATTTATATTTAACAAATTGTCGTACGAATTTAAAAACAATTGCCCTTCGAGGAAATTCTTACTGATGTTAAAGTGTTGGCTTTTGGAAAGTAACCTTGTGTATTGATGGTAACAAATATGACGGTCTCCATGGTTGTATAGCTCCTAGAGATCTGGTGTACTTACTGTTACGGTGTTACTATTATATTTAAGTCTATCCTCATTGTAACCAACCTGTACTGTTGTTTTATGTATATATCTTTTAAATTTTTATTTCTTAATCTATTTAATACTTACAGATGCTTTGATATTTCTGATATTTACGTAATAGTTATATTTTTGTAATATTAATGTTTTTATAATGTTGATATTTTTTAAAGTATTGATGTTTTTATAATACTGATATTTTTATAATATTGATACTTTTATAATATTGGTACTTCTATAATTTTGATATTTTTTATGATATTGATATTTTTATAATATTATTTAAATCGGTGTTATAAAATTGGACTCTAGTATCTCAATAACAAAACTGTAATGCTTTTACCATTATTTTTTATGTTTAATTTTTTTTCAACTTATGTACAGCACAAGATGCATTCGCCTAAATATAATAATTTTGCCCTACATTTGTATGATGATTGTAATTTATTGTTGTATTATATTATATTGTTCAAATAAACTCCTGCTGACAAGCTACTTGCAGTGGCTTAGCGGGTATAAGTTCCCACTGTATATAATTAATATTATACAATAAAAAAAAATTGTGGTGGACTCCTAGATTTGACTTCATATATGTTTATTGTCTCATATACATGTGTTTATAGGTCCTGGCAGTTCTACCAGATAGTGTGCCAATATCCCGCATACAGAAGTTTCTGGAAGGAGCATTCCACAGCCTACTAAATAATAGACGCAGAGTTCAAGTCTTGAAGGGGCTATTGTACGCTGAACATCTTCAGGTATACTTCAAGTACATTTAGTTTTTAATAGAGCATTTTAAATATGTTATTGAAAAAAAAAACACAAATTGAAAATTTTTTATGTATATATGTACCCTATTTTCAATATTTCATGAGCTTTTCAATAATGTAGATATTTGCATATAACAACATGCTATGAACGGCACATCCCTGGAGTCTTGCAACTAATAGTTCTTTTGTGAAAAGATCCTTAGGTGGGTTTACGTTTAGAATCCTGCCTTATGGGCCTTCCACACGATTGGTTTGTCTGATACTGACTAAAGCTACCGCATCAAAAGGTTCAACCATCCGGTCGTCCTTTCCTAAAATTGGTACGTTTGACTTTAGGAAAGGACGACCGGATGGTCAATCCTTTCGACGTGGTGGCTTTAGTCAGTATTGGGCAAACCAGTCGTGTGGGAGGCCCATTAAAACTACCTTGTCATCTATTTTTTTGCTATGTGTTCCGTTTATACAAAAAAGTAGTAGAGGTGACAACGAAGTTCAGAAACATGTCTCCACGGTAAATTAGAGTACAAACCGGGTATTTTCAGATTAAAATCTCGCTCTATTGAATCTAACAAAATGTTCATAACCAAACAAAAATTGTATCTCTTTTCTTATATGAATGTCTTTTTGTTTGCACTTTTATTGTTCAGTGGAAGATAATTTCAGTATGTATCAGAAATGCCACCATTCTTATTGAAATAACATAATATTCCTACAGTTGGTAGCAGTGGCGTACATTGCTCTGTAATCAAGGGTACGCTGTCATAAAAATACCGAATGTCTTAGATTTACAAATAAATGTTTCCGCTGAGAGTCATCTCAGTTGTTTCTTCTTGAAAATGACAAAGATATCTATTTTTTTTCAAATTAATATTTTTTCGTATACGAGTATATGTATTCATTATTTAACTCACAGCATTTCAGCCTTTATGGACTGCACACCACTGGTTGGTAGAGTGGTAGATACTCTCAATACTACCCTGGTGAAATAATTCAGAATCGAAACTAATTCTTGAAATGGCTTTAGCTGTGTTTATTGAGCATATCTGAATATCCAGGTACATACTTTCCAACCTTCCTCTTTCCAACTCCTTCCCCTTTCACTCCCTTCAGCCTCACAATACACCTCGATTAATTTGGGGATACCATAGTCTCGGGATTTGGGTCTCTTGTGCGGATTCACTTAAAAAATAAATAATTGTTGGTAAATTGTGTTTTCAGGTGCAAGAGTTAAAAATGATCCACGAAGCTCAGAGCGTGACCATTGCAGATTATAATGTGTGCCCCGTCTGTAAAAAGCGCTTCGGAAACCAGAGCGCCTTTGTCAGATATCCCAACGGGGAAATCGTCCACTATTCCTGTCATGACAAGAAAACAGCAAATGTTGTTTAACCATTTTTTAATATTTCATAAACTTCTAAATGCAATGCGCATACCCATTGTACAATTTCTTCTGTTTAACACTATTTAATCAACACATGTTTTACCTGGGAAATATAAATTCATATTTAAACAATTATTTAAATGAGTTTTTATTGCTGAATTATAATGAATGAATATGTATCTGTTTACCTCATAGATTATCTCAAGAATACTTTACAGTAAGTTATTGTATGAGTCAAATTTATGATCTAAATTAATAATCTAAGGAACAATCTCCAACATAATAAACTTATAACTCTTCATAAACAACACAACTAATATATTTTTTACAAGTTGCCAAAATGAAGTACACGAAAATGGAGGGTGCTGGATCGTTTAAATGGTTTTAAATGGCAACACCAAGATTGTTGAAAAAAGGGGAAAAATTATGAAACTAGCACTATGGTTCAAGTGAATATTTTTCACATCAATATCAAACGGAGTTTAGAAATTAGTGGTAATTCCTGAAAGGGGATGATTCTACATAATATTCTAAGGATTTTTTTTTTAACTTGTTATTTTTTTACACTTAGCAAAAAAGTTTTAGGAAAAGTTTTTTTTGCATTGTTTTAAAACATTAGTTTGGGGTCAGCGGAATAGGGAATTTTCGCAATCTACGAATTATACTAAAGATTTAAAGTAAATCTTTCTGATTCTTATAATTGATCTAAAAATGTATAATTTTAATATAATAATGATCTGAAACTGCACATTTCGAAATGTATAGAACTGGCTGCAACTACTGGCTTGGTAAGATGGCTGTCACCCATGTTGGTTGGCGTGAAGTCAACAATGCCATATTCACTAACAAAAACGACCATGTCGTTTCATATTGTTATTGAAAATTTATTCATAAACATAAAAATAAATTTAAAATGCGGTTGTTATTAATTTTTTTCATAATTTTTGTAGACAATAGAAAAATACTGAAATTGCTCTACAAGGGTCTATGTATGCGTGGCCATACTATACGGAACCTTGTGATATAAAGAAGGGGGAGGGGGGTTTAAAATTTCACGAAAACCCCGTTACATCATTTATGGAAGCCGCTTATCTCCAAATATCCAAAATTTTCAGAGCAGGTTTTGCAACTCCACATCTCATGTAATAATTTGCAAGTAAAAATTAAATCTAATGATAACATTTTATATTTCTTACAACTAACGACTACCTTATGTAATAACTTATGTATTACCATCTTATCATAAGTTATAAATAAATTATATATAACTTATAGCAAATAATTTATTTCTATCTTAGTTTGATGAATTACGATGATTGATATAAAATCTAGATAGGTACTTTACCTTCTTGAATGAACAAGGTTTTAGCTCTTCTAAACTAACTAACTAACCATCACGCCGTTTCTCCGCAGGGGTAGGCACAGAGGACGAACCGCTAAACAACTCGATCTTGGCATACACTTCTTGCTTCATTCACATTCATACAACGCCTCATACATTCTCTTCTATTCTTCCGACTTCTGACATGGCCCGACTTGAGTATTTGATTCACTTGATCGTGCCATGTCTTCCTCGGGCGTCCCCGGCTTCTTCTTCCATTCACATTCGCGTCATATATTCTCCTTACACTCCTCTCAAGCTCTTCTATTAAGTTTATAATGTTTCTTCATTTATAATATAATTATATAACCTTTAATTTTTTAGAGCCACCTTAGAGGGTGAGACTGAGTTCTCAAATTTGCTAAAGGAGGATAGGAAAATGAATAAAAAAATTATTTGGAATAGGATTAATAATATAGACTGTTTCTGAACAAAAGAGCCTTTTTGTAACCAAAATATTTTTTGAAACTATTGATATTGTATATTATATCGTCCACTTTTGACCAATTTCAAAATTATCATTAGGTAAGTATTTTGAAACACAAATTTAATGGTAATATTAGTATGTTGTGATCATAGATGGCGGTAACTGATTATACGAATCTTTGATTTATTTTCAAACGTTTATGCCCGCCGAAATGTAATGAGCTGATTATTTACTATTTCTTCATAGGTGCAATTATAAATATTACAAGTAAAAATTGTATCATTCAATATTTCCAACTGTTTGAAAATAATGATCAACGATTGAATAATTTTGAGGATGGTTCGAGGAAGCGACAACGCCCACCCCCTATCATCTTTTTTTATAAGCGGCCGATGACATCATCCCGCCATTTTAGTTTACTACTCCGCGTAGGCGCAAGAGTACATACGTGAAATTACCTAATACAACAGAAAAACTAGAATACCATCGATAAATGGTAAAAATAAGACTTTTGAACTGGGAATATATAAGTGAATTGCTTGATATTTATGATTAACTAATAATTTGCGGACTATTTTCTAAACAGTGCGCATGACAAGCCGAGTTAGCTGAGTTGTATTGGTTTTGGTGACTTGAAACGAGTGGATACGGGACTGTTTCGACGACGGGGAGTTTTTTCGAAGTGTGTGACTAGTTAAATGTGAATAAAGTTTGTGTGGTTGTTGCCGGAAATTGGAATATCTTCACTTCGACCAAGCGGTAAGTTTATCAATCAATTTCTATTTCAAACATTTGTTTAGCGGCTAAAATATCCATAGGCTTCCATTGAATATGGCCGTTTTACTAACTAGCGGCAAATATAGTTTTCGCGTATTATTATGACACATTCCCATTGACCAAAGTTGTATAATGTGGGTTTCGCTATTATTCAATGGTTTTTGAAAAAGTGGTGATTTCTTCATGTCAAAATAACAAATATATTTTGATTTTGATTTGGGAAATGTCAAACAGGCGACTATTTTTCTCACGAGTGTCAGTGATGTCATTTATCGTTTTGTACTTGAATATACTAAAATAATTTTTAACATAATTTCCAGACTGAACCTAAATTATGAATATTCGGCTAAGACCCACGTACATCATAAATAAGATATTTACCCTAGATTCTATAGAAATCCACGACCAAAGATGTCAAAGAGACTTCAAACGCTTTGAAAGATTTACGAGGAAGGCGTGAGGCGACCGAAATTTGAATGTCAGTTGCTAAAAATCCTTTCCATTTCTACCATCTGCTAAAACGTGAACAAACAAAATAAAATGTGGTTCGTATTGAATCAAACATGTTTTTATTTAGATCTTTGTGAATCATGAATAAAATGGGCGTTGTACATTGTACCTTGGACGATTTTAGTCATACACCCCTGTTTATAGATAGTGTGTACATATTGACTTTTAGTATTGAACCTCAATCAGGTCTCAATGATATCATGTTTTATCGTATAATTTCTAAGTGTTTATTATGTCGTATACTATTTTGGTGGGCCAACTATCGTTTTTCATACATTATTTAAGTGAAGCTGTAATATCTGCTAACTGAACACCAAAACAGTTACTTCTACCAAAAATCATTTATTAAATCAAAATCTTTAATAAAAATTTGATGACATCATCAATAACTTACTATTATCAGGTCTATGTTTCACAAGTTTAGCTTTTGGAGTCTGATGAATGAAAAATGTCACTGCTTGCAATTTTGCATACATTCTCTGGAAGCATTCAACATCATGTAATATTTATTGATAATAAATACTATCTGGTGCTTATTTGTGACCAGTCTTCTAGATATACAGGGAGTCTTAACGGTTGAGCAAATCATTTCCTGAAATATTCTTGGGCCATCTAGCAGTGGTTTGCGACAACCATTTTCAAAATATCATCCTATTCTGCAGCACGAAGATGAGAAAGAGCATCCACTCTGGTCCAATTCCTCAATCATTCCTTTCATAATATGTTGAGTGATACAATTTTTGTGGAAGTGCTCAAGTAATGCAGTATTTATTTTGTTGGTTGTTAAAATTAACATTTATACTGCTCACCAAGTACCACTTCCCTGCTAATCATGTATTCTCTCCAGGATTATTATTATCGATTCATAAACAGTCTGCATATCTTCCGCTTCCTTCCATGTTTCACCTTATTCCTTTGACAGTAACCCAGTCCCTTTCATAAAGTTCAGCGGAGTTGTCATTAACAATAATAATAATATTTGGATGATATATAGCGACGTTTTTGTGAAAAATCACCTCAAGAGCGCTGTTTTGTTTTTATTTTTCCAATTCTTATCACTAACTATAAACAATCTATTGCTACTACTTATGGCTAACAAATTCCATTCACCGGTTCATCGATCTGTAATATCAAACTATATGTAGAATGCATTTGACCAATATACGTGATGCCACGTTAAAATATACAGGTTATTAATTTTATGTACAGGCAGATAATATTATACAGGACCATATTTACCTGGCAGGTCACTTGAGATAAACACTTTTTATTAGCGAAATGTATAAATGGTTCTGCACGCAGAGGACATAATATTGCAAACCCATGTTATTGGAGATATGTTTGGGAAAATCTCCTGGTTCCACAATGTGGCTCCCTTTGTCCTGAGCTTTCTTTTTACTTCAATCGATGCCAGGCACTGGCACCGTTGATGAATCGGTCTCCGTCCTAAATACTTTCCTGAAGAATCTGCAAAATATTTTGATCATATCTTCTGTCTACAAAATTATGTAAGAGTTATATGAAATCTTGACTAATATGGATTTAAGTCTTAGGTTAGTATTTATTCAACGACATATCTATTTAAGTATTTCTTCATCTTCAAAGTGTAGTAACAATGTTCATTCAACCACTTCTCAAGATTCTATTCATTTCATTCCACGAGACTATAAAAATAATGTTTAAACAATTTTTGTAATGTCTTTTTGGTGAAAAGGACACTACAAGTTATACTTATAAGTATCTACTCAGCTATTTTACTATGATTAAAAATGGCCTTGTGAAATTAATGAAAAATGGTATTTACAGATGTCAGAGCCAGTTAAAAGTTTCAAATTTGGTACTATTTGTCAAGATTAAAAAAATCAAAGACATGAATGATCCAAATTTGAAATGGTACAAAAAAATTAACGTTATAGAATAGAATTTAGGTATAACGGACTATTTCTGGAATGATTTTTTAAATTTTATTTATTTTATTTATCTATATGTGTGTACGACTTTCTGAAGTGATGAGCTTTTTTTGATTCGCTCCAAAATATTTTAAATTTTTTCTAAACTTTCCCGTTATATTTTCTATATAATATCTTATCTTCTCTCACATGGTCTTGCCACTGAAAGCTCATGTAATTCCATCTCTATTGCCTTCGTCGTTTATGTGAAAGTGGGACAGGTTGCAACAGAGCTATCAGCAGTATCAGAGGCATCTTTGTTTTGTCAAACTTCTTTGAAAAGAGTATATACTCGTATAGTACATAATTTTTGATAATTAAATACAGTAATATCCTAAATATAATCTTTTTAAGAAATATTGTCAGTTACACTGAATAATGATAAGGAAAAAAACTTATCTTCTTGATTGATAAAATAATTTTAAATGAAGACAACATTATGTTGGATTAATGTTGTCTAGTGATAATGAATTTCTAGATAGCTTGGCTAATTTTATAAATGCTTATCAGTTAGCATTTCTACAATTCACTATAATTTCATATTTTTATAATGATAATAATAATTTATATTATATATTTTTTTGTGTTAACTTAGCAACAAGATGAATATGAAAGATAAAATTATTTTCATGAAAAATAAAAATAAACGTTTTCAAAATTTATTAATAATGATAATAATAATAGTTGGATGATTTGTATAGCGCCGTTTTTGTGAAAAATCACCTCTCCTGGTATTAATACCCGGCTTCACGAGAATTTTTGCACTAATTATTGAAAGTATGGAACAAACTATGTTGTGTCTTGTATATGTATATTTTTTAAAAATTTACATGCCTATTTCACAGCTCCATAGCGCATGATGCAAATGGCGTTGAAAGCTGAAAATATATGGGTTGACCAATACATTTCGGACAGTGAACGTTGAGCCAATTTCATGACGCCAGAGCTTACTATTTTTAGTTTCTTTTTTAAATCTGATTTCCGCCCAAAATTCTCAACTGCCCGGAGCCAGTGGGACAATGGCATCCCCAATTGGGTGTTCACCATTCGCCTTTGAGAGTCAATCATTCGACAATCGCGGTGTTCCATTGCAGACAAACATGATATGTCTGCAAGGGACAAACATGCGAAAGCGAATACTTCCAAGGCTCTCTCTTTAGAGTCCGCCTAACACCTCGAGGCGATGATTTCAGTGCACACCATTCGCCCCTGAAAGTCAATCATTTGACAATCCCGGTGTTCCATTACGCGGTTCCTCCCGCAGTCGGGAAATGAAAGGATCATAGGAGGCTCTGAAGGAATATTCATGACCTCCGCTAATGGGACAGACACCATTCAGGAGTCAGGAGAGGTCCCCCAGTCTAGGGGGGACCCTCTGAATACTTAATTGACCTCTTCCGTTCGCAAAACACACAGCGGCGCACGCAGGATACGCGGCACTAACCACAACAAACTAACCATCAACTCGAGCCAAGCCACTGGCCAGAACGTTTCTATTACAAAACAGAACATGTAAGAAAAAGTCGAACGAAAAAAGTAAATCACGACCTGTCCCTTAATCGTGTTCTGTTTAATTCAGTTACCGGCCACGAGACTGAATCACATGGTCCTCTTATTTCAATAAGATCCTCCCACATTTTATTTATTAAAATGTTTGAAAGAAGTTGGATTTAGTGTTCTGGCCTGGCTTGAGGTGGTTTTGGGCACGTCATATTTTGCCCATGGGCGACGCCGCAGTATGGGCAGGCAAAATACACGAACAGAGAGCTCTGGCATCATGAAACTTGCACAGCATTTTCTGCCTGCAATTTATAGGCCAATACATATATTTTTAACGTCATTTCCATCATGAGCTACGGAGCTATGAAATACAAATCTAATATGTACTTAAATAAAAATATATCGTCAAAAAGCGTGTTTTGTTTTATTTTGTGAAACTAAATAATTTATTTTTGCTATGTTTATGAAGATGTATATTTTTTTAAATTGCTCGATCAGCATTTTGGTCAAGATGGGTTCTACTCGCCATATTTTATCAAATAATTTTTGAAGGTCGACAACCCTGTGGGTGGGATGCTGGGTTAGCAGTCGGGCGGTTAGAATTCGGTACTCACATGGAGTGCTTAATAATAAATGGATTATTTCTATAGCGCCGTTTTCGTGGAAAAATCACCTCGAGGTACCTACTTTCTTTTCAGAACATGTTACGCTTGGTGAGGAAGTGTGTACTATAAATCTTTGGGTTTATAACTTATTTTAAAAAGAAACCCTCAAATTTGAGACGTTTACAGAATGATCTAGAAAAAATACTTCGTCTTGAATGGGTGGGTCCTAAGGGGACCTCTGGCTTGCCCGCGTGTTTCAAATGTTATCATTACGCCACTTTATGCATCTGATACACAAAGTACGTGGATACTAAGTTAGGCAGGCCACTGTTCGCCACGATTCTATAGCTACTCTCCTGTTGGAGTGTGCTGCTGACAGGGCCTCTGGGCAGGTACTGGGTATGCAGTGTAGGTACAAATAGATATGCCGCTGCAAGAGTTGTTGTGAATACGGTTTTACAATACTGCCATAAGCAGCATTAGCCTTAAAAATTACGTGCATACTTCGCACTCCCGCAACAGCACTGCCACAAGTCAACATATATATAGAACTGGCTTGTGCGACAATCGCACACATCTCATAAAGCATAATTATAGATGCTAATAAGTGAAAAAAAATAGTAATGGTATTCAATAAAACTAAAAATATAAAATAGAATTATATGATAGATAATTGATTGATGTCAGGTTCTGTAGACATGGGCTGTCTGCCATTTCCTATTGATGGGACTGCTCGTGATAGAGGATGCTCGAACGATGGAGGTGCTAAGTCTTTCCCCGGTGCCTTATGAAGAAGGCGAAGCTGTTTATATATAGTTATTATAAAAATCTCTATGGTATTTAATCCATATAAATAGTGAAGATGTAAAACTTCAGGTCCGTTATATCAGTTTGATATATTTTGTATGATGTTTTTGCACGTTTTTTTAGAAATCTCACGTATGTAGGTACTTTTTGCGGCCCAGTTAGTGGAGTCGTTCGTTGACCTACGCCGTCTAATAATACGTTGGGCGCGACCGGCCCAAAATAAAAGGGGTCAGGAAAAATACGCTTTAATGATATTGCCATTTATCGTATTCATTGCCACCGAATCCGAATAATGATTTATATTATACCTACTGATTACATTTTCATAATATTAACGATAGACAAGAAATCTATTAATTTGTCTGCAGCAGCAAAAACTCTTAAACGCTGAGATTTTGCTTCATGACATTTGCACAGCTTTTCCCATTTGGATTATTATTAAGGTTAACGCAACTGTTTTCAAACTGCAAGGTAATTTCCACCTGACCTATGAAGCTCTAAAATTTCCCAAGTTGCGCATTTAAATATCCGATAACGTCATAAATATTCCCATTTTTGTCCTCTACCAGAGGCCAAAGTTTTCAATTTTTTTTCTTTGTCCCGAGTCCAATATTTATTTACTACCAACTACATTTATATCTTATGAAAACCTACTGCTAATTACATTCGAGTCATTAAAGTACTGAAACGTGTAGGTATACAAAGACAAAGAAAAGAAAAAAAAAGATGTAGATATATTTTTTTTATTTAAATTTGAAACAGTCTATAAAATGCAAGAAATTATGATAAAAATTAAATATGTAAACAAAAAAATCCAACAAAGGCAAAGCCTGTGAAAGTTTTCATTTTAAACAAAAATTAAGGTAATCATTTTATTAAAAGAAATAAGTCCTAGCGAAAATAACGAAGATAAAACATGACAAAGTGATAATAAGGAACAAGAAAGTCGCCTGAGATATTGTGCAGTGTGGACGACTTCATCTAACGTATATATATAATCCTGCGCCAAAATTCATAAAAAAAAACTCGTTCGTTATCGTTCGCACTAGTCCTTAGCGGCAAACAGGCCCTAGTGAGCCAGTCAGTAATTCCGAGCAAAGCATATTCGCTTTCGCACTCCGTATTCCCTAAATAATGAATTAAAAAATGTATTCCGTATTCAGTTATGACGTCGAAATCACTACTGAATACGGAAACTTTGGAGCGTCGATGTCGAGCCTGTGCTAGTCCGCAGGCCGCAAGTTAGTCAAGTCACTGCGAGAAACTGCTAGAAGTTCCTAATTCATCCCTCAATGGCCGCTGCGATTCCGTTCGCCCAGCGCGGCCAAGCTGTCAGTTGCTTTAGTCGGGTGGGAATTTCCGAAGTAATCAGTACTCGCTATGGTGCACCTTTGTTTGGCTCATAATATTGTCTTTAAAAACGAAACCATTATTTAGGACATTGAGGTGTATATACATTTTTCGTATTATTTATTATCTAGTTTAGTAAGATTGTTACTCACGTATTTATTTTATTTTTAAATATGTTATTTCCAACACCAGCGTAATTTACAATGCGAAAGAATGCCCCTTTTTCATTTATTTTTTAGTTTTTTTTTTATACATTAAAGCAATGAATTAAATGAAGAAATTCACAAGCCTGGGTGAATCAGGCTGAATTGATTCACTACTACGAATGAATCTTCCCATGTCTTCATACACATAGAAATTTTACATACCTCAATGGTAATCGCCACTTTTGAGAACCCAGAGTGCCGGTATTTCGGTTGCTGTTTAAGCTCGCCATGAGAGATATTTACGCCCGTTTAGTTGGTATCTGGTAGGAACCCTGACAAGATAAGCCGGCTAATAACATTCCCGAATACACTGTAATACCGGCCCCGAGAGAACAATATCTAGATATAACACAAAGGAAAAACAGTACACGATGTGCTTCGTATATTTTTTCTCAGTAATTAACCTAATTCAGCGTAAGCGAAGTAGATGTTCTATTTTAATTTCTGATTGAATCCATGAGTTTCCGAGACAATTTATACAGCGCTTTTGCGACAGACGCGATGAGTTATCGCCGTTTGAATGGAAGTGCAATACAATATTAAAACATATTGCCAACTGGTGTGCGAATTCAGCCAAGGTCGGCCCGTCGCGCGTAATTATATGGTGCCGGAGCGAATTTATTTGGTCTCCATGTGATTTTATAATCGATCACGTTACAGCATTCTGAATAAGGTACTCCAGCTTTGACGTCAGAATAAATAGACTTGCCCTAAGTATATTTTCGACGACTGTGGGCAAAATTCACGTGAGACCCATATCGGCACCAGCTTATTTCACTGCCGTACACGTTTGTTTCGCACGAGTTTGACTGCGGTAAACAAATTACAAATCATTTATAAAAAAGGTCGAACTAAAACTCCTAACAAAAAAATCGGTTTTTATAAACAAGCCGAACCTTTTTGCTTAGTTGCTGTTTAACTTAAATTAGCGGCACGCCTAGCTCGCCCCCCACCCCTCGTATTTTGGTTTCTTACCCTTGCGTGTTGGGGTATCTCTATGCATTATTTGCTCTGCACTCCATTATATTATGATTTGAATCATTGAAGGTAATATTAACAACTTTCAAAATGAAACATGAAACTGAAAAGAAAATATGTCGTATGTTCGTATTATATAAAATATATACCTTGAGGTCCTGGGTTCGAGTCCAGCTGTTACCGATATCTTTTTCTTTTCTGTGTCTTTTCGGTTTCATGTTTCATTTTGAGAGTTATAGGCCTTCCACACGACTGGTTTGCCCGATACTAAAAAAATCTATGGCGTCGAAAGGTTCGACCATCCATCCGGATGTTGTTTCCTAAAGTTGGTAAGCTTGACGCCATGGCTTTTTTAATATTGGACAAACCAGTCATTAATATTATATTCAATCATTAAAATATATTACTATGAGGTTTATACGGTTCAATGAGTTATTCTAAAATTGAATGTATTTATGAGTTTTAAAAATATATTTAAACAACCAACGTCATTTCTGAACACTTAATAACAGTTAATCCAAAGAAGTGTGATCTACCTATACCGATTTGAAAGAAAACTGATGTCGCCAATTTATATAAGACCTTTCAACTTCTAGGTCCCCAGACAGGCCAATGAAATTAATTATTTGCGCAAGAAAAGATTTTGTTATTTCAAAATGTTTCACCAGTTTCAACAGAAGTAAGGAATAATTAAACTCACTTACACGTCCATAATTAATACACTTCTGTCGGTTAATCTCTTCAGTGAATCTGAATATATAAGTTTTTCTGTATATGGTTATTTGCACAATTTCTAAATAGATTTTTAAAAATCTTTTTTTTATAATTTTTTATGTGAGTACACCACACAAGAGTCCCAACTACTCCCAACAGTCTTGAGCCAGTGAGACTATGGCATCCCCAATTGGGGTATGTTGGTTGTGAAGCTAAAGGTAGTGAGAAGGAGGAGGAGATTGGGAATTACCTGGCTATTCAGATTTGGTCATCGAACACGGCTAAAGCCATTTCAAGCAACGTTCAGATTCTGAATTGTGTTATTTTACCAGGGCGATGCTGAAAGTATCTGCCACTCCGGTACGTGCCGCAAATATATACTCTGTATTATTTTTAATGAATAAATTGTGAAATAACACAAATTAATCAAATAAATTTTACTTCCATACACTGGGATTTGAACCCTCTACTTCCGGATTCGTAGCCATGTATCATAGCCACTCAACCACGGAGGCCGATAAAACAACAGATCAAAACGGCAATAAAAAAAATTATAAACATTCTTTTAAAAAAATATTTTTCTTGTGTTTAAGTTAGATGGTGAAAATTGTAAAAACTCTAAAGTTGACTGAAGTTCATTATTTTTGATATTAATCACCATTCATAAAGAGTTAAAAACAATAAACTAGCTTTAAAATTAGTATGCCATCGTCGTATTTTTTTCATTTTAGGGTGTCAAGTTTTTATTCACTCGACGGCAAACCTGCTCATAGATGGTTTACCTAGTGCATCTTGTATCGCTGTGTTTCCTGGTATGGCCTTTTGGAAAAAAAAATAGTAGGTTACCTCGGGGTGTGGAGTGGAAGATAACTTTATTTTGGACATTCTACTTACGGATCGTGACTCGATTTATTCGATGATTTCATCCTTGACATACCGCCTTTTAACTTATCTGCAAAGATCCTTCAAAGTTTTTTTTATATTAATTTGTTATTTTCCTCATTGTTTCGTATGTATACCTGATATATCCATATTTTAACAATATCTAACCTAAATCTGAAATAAATATTGCAAAGCTTGACTAAATACCATGTTAATAACTTAATCGTAAGTTAGGTTATGACGTTATAATTATCGAAGAAGAATGTCCCCTTCATCAGTTTCCCGGAGGCACATTTGTGCTGAACCAAGTGACTCCCGATGCCGTCGACTGGCTGGATAACTTCAACAAGTTGTAACTATGTAAACACCATTGTGGACACTGACGTCAGAATTACATAGACATGCCCAAAGCAAAATCTACCCGTACCATTTTGACCTGGAGGAAAAGGTCACGTGACATCCATTCTGGCACCAGCCCAGGTCGTGCTTTTTTTTAATAAACTCCGCTATCATTCGCACGCTGACTGCCGTCTAATGATCATCTAACGATTTTACGGAATAACGCATTCTTATGCATTAAAGTGGTGTCAAAATAGAAGTGATAGAGAGAATAATCGGAAATTTCTCCCTACATTCCACAGGATATCGTTATTTTACTTAATTTTAAGCTTATTCAATATAATTCAACAGTTTTGGGAAACAATCTTGTCAAAACGAAATTACGACGACGTGAAAGCGTTCACGTCATCATTTCCTGCGGTAAGTAAAACTAAATATTTCTAAAAGGGTCAAACTAAATACTCTAATAATATATTCTGTTTATGTAAACAAGCCGAACTTTTTTTTATCTATTGCTGTTTTACTTAAATTGGCGGTTTGGGTTAGTTTTGGATGTTGGCACGGCATCTACCAAAGTATATTGGCGATAAATTCCACACAATTGTAAAAAGGACGAGTTGATTATTAACAGATATGCTTCTCGAAGAGTAAATACTATTACTTTGCGGTGCAATGCGAGTTGTCTGCATAATGTTAAGATTTAATTTTTGGCAAATCACTGAAAAAGTCATGCCTCCAGGCTCACCCCTCTCACCCTGCTAAATTTGTTTTCTCTTCTCTTATCTGTGATTGTAGGAGTATTTTTTTTAGTAAATAGAGCACGCCTGAGTACGTAGGAATATTTCAAATATATATATCCATTATTTATGTTGTAAGTTTTGCTGCTGTTGAAATAAAATCTCAATAAATTGCGCTAATAAAATCAATGTAATTATATTATTATTATAAGGTGTTTCTAATACATTTTTGATCAATTAAGTTGCATAATGCCGCTTTTTTGTATGCATTTTTAATAAAGCAAGTTTATGCTGTAGATTTGTCGTGCGTCTAAATCTCTCTTGGTTTTCCGAAACACTGTTTACTTTAGCTATTTCGCACGTAAAACCAGCAATAAAAGGTCAAACATTATGTACGTTTAAACATTCTCGTGTAATAATTCCTGTTGGCGATCATAAAACCTGCATTTAGCGAGGCGTGTATTAATACCAGTCGCGAACATTTGCGAACGTTTGCGAACACCGGGTCAGCAGCTAGGTGTAGTGGTAATGTTACGCATGCATGTGCGGAATCACCAATTAACTCGAATTGGTCGACTCTAATTGGCCGGTGCCTCGTTCCACTTTCGGTTTCTTTCAAACAAACGCCAATCCAGACATTGTGGATGATAAAAGATGTTGGCTATGTTCCATTGGACAATATTCATAATTCAAGGTTATCATCATTTTACCGCCTGTCTTTTCATCTTTTCACTTCCCAATAGGGTATTTTTTAAAAGTGTCTGACCTAACTAAGCCAGTCTCCTCTCTCCAACAAAATTTATACATTTTTTCTGTGACCTTGAATTTGTGAGTGTCTACACGTATCCCTTAAGGAGATCGCGATAGTGTTGAAATTGCCTCGTCGCCCCGACCGCCTTGCTCCCCGTATTACCTGAAAAAAAAACAAATTTTAAAATGTTTTACCACGTTTTTATTTCGGACGATTCAAAAATCATTATGTTGAACCTTTAAAAAATCTATCACCTAAAAAATGTTGCGCCGTATTTGTTAGTTTTTTTTAGTTACACAACTGCTTCCATATCTTTGAAGTGTCCTCTTCAGGTCTTGAATCCAAGATCCCGCCATTTTGCTAACGTGTGTTTCATTTATCTGAATTTCGGCGAATTTTCGTTTAATTCGCCAATTTTTCTGTCTGGCTTTAGCTGTGTCACGCAATGGGCTTTCGTGACCCGATCCATTATCCCATGCGGAGGCACATGAGCTTGATTTAGAGGAGAAGTGCTTCAATTAAATTCTACGGTTTAATTAAATTAACGTAATCAGTACTGAGGGGCTATCTTCCGATAGAGAATAGGGACTGGGACTCATCGCTTTGTTGAATACTCTACGGGAGATTTGATGATAAAATGGACATTTCTTTTATTTATTTACTTCTGGAATCTCCAAATAAAGAAACATTTATTTGAATATTTTATTTCATTCCAAACGTTTATTTTTTTCAAAATATGTATTTTCCGTGTTTTCCATTTTGAAAATATTCTACTCAAAAAACCTTCTTTTGAATTTGCAATCTGTGGCTAACCAGAGTGTTAAATCTATGGGCTAACCTAAATAAAATATGGCGCGTTCAATGTTTTTCATACTAATTTTAAAACGTTATAGCAATAGTTTTACATATTAGATTTCATTCAAACTACTTTCTAAACCTTCCCGGCACTAATAAAAACAAGCTGTGCTATTTTCAGCGAAACCGGTCAAGTAATTTTCGAGAAAATCGAAGACGAACAAACAAACTTACATTGATTTTTATATACTCGTATATAGATAAAATCAGCTATTTTTTTTGCTTTTTTATGTGATGACCGAATTGCAACACGAAATTTATTGTCCATCTAAATGTTATCTCTATTTTAAAAAAACGCAATAATTTGTTATTTAAAATTAGGTGCTTTTAAAAATATGTGTTGTCCATTGGTACTGTAAAAATGTTAGGACATCGTAAAATACTATTTTTTTTGACTCCCGGTTTATGAATAACTTGACAAACTCCTGCTATCATAATTTTAAGCTGAACATGTTTGTTTGTGCAATGATGGAGGACTTGGCCAGCGGATGAATTGAACTCAAGACGCTTGGATGGAAACCCGACGTATTTGTCCACTCAGCTACTAACCGGTCTAATTGAAGTGTAAACACCGAAATAAACTATGTATCGCAATAAAAATAACTAAAACAATGGCTGTTCGACAGTTTTTACAGTTATACACTTCAGGGTAGATCCCTACCGTCATGTTTTTCCAGGTCAAATCCGCTGAAGTTAAAACCAAAAGTATGACGTCACTTACAAATAAATCCAATATGTAAAACTGTTGCTATAACGTTTTAAAATTAGTATGAAAAACGTTAAACTCGCCCTGTTGTATTGAGGTTAACCCATAGATATACCACTCTGGTTAACAACATATTACATATTCATATATTAGTAGGTACCTACTTAAGAACTTTATTATTTAGATGTTTTTTTTTTAAATAAATGTTTGGAATGAAATAATATCAATGTTTCTTTATTTAGAGATAGTAATAGTCGTCACAGGGCATTACTTTCGCTGTCAAATCAATTGTCGCGCCCAACCGACAAGCAAGAATTCACAACTTCATAACTTATGTATACATTAAAAAAAAAATTATAACCCGAGCTAGGCCGGGTACACATCAGCTAGTATACGATAAAAAAAATTCGTCGGGTTTTAGTTGGTGAAAGCGGCCGTAATAGTTAGTGTCCCTTATTTTTCACAAAGTTAAGTGGGTAAAAATTATAATCTTTTATTACAGTACCTACCTGCATGCTATTTTGCATAAACCTAATATCATGACTGTTATTTTATATGTGGGTACACAATATGAATATTATCTTAGCTTTCAACTTGCTATGTAAATAAACTCTTTTCACCGTTGGATTACAATTTCCCGGTGCAATGTTTACAAGTTACTTAGCACATTCCCGCACCAACCGAACAAATTTGGTATTTGTTGTAAAAAATAATGAATATCTCAATACCTAACTAATACAAAACTAGTAGAAATTGCCAAGGGTATTTGAATAATACGGATGTAAAATAACCCTTCAATTTCCTGCAATTTTTCCTTTTATTATGGCGTAATTATTGTCATTATAATCACAAATTCATAATTAATAGCTTTTATTTATTTATTGGGGGGATTTTATAATAACGGACTCCTGTTTAGCCATTTTTGTTCTCTATGATCGCAGAAAGGACATTATTATTTTATTTATTGTCTATGGCAAACTGCACTAAAATAGTAAATGGTATTGTTTATTTAAGATCTTTCCTAGAAGGGCAGTGACCGGAGACGACCTGTGTGCGATAAATAAAATAATATTTATCATTTCGGATTCTGTTTCTGCATACCGCTCCTACAGTCACCGGTTACTTATATTACATTATAGTTGCTTTTGGGGTCAAGCACCGTAGAAGCCCCCGACTATTAACCCCTGGCTCCCCACCCCCACCCCTGCTGCAGTTACTCTCCTCCCCATACCACCACCCTGACAATCATAGCAAACGTACATACACATCCGTACCTATTATATGATGTGCAGTTCTATTTGCACAAGTCTAGCCCATTAGTGATTAAAAACTTTAATGGAATAATGCACTATTTAAGACCGTTGGTTTCTCTAGTGAACACCAATAAAAACATACATTTTTAGCTGCATCAACGAGAAATGTGGATTTAAAAAAAAAAAGAATATAAATCAAATTTAATAATGTTATCATTAAGTTCTGCAAGTATTTTTAGTTTTTATTATTGTGACAGCTGTTTCGGCGTTTAAGGCCATTTTCAAACTGTGGTTAATCCACATTGTGACGACTTATGTATATGATTTTATTTACTCCCACTCCTTTTCAATTTGTACGGTTAATGCTTTATTATCGGTAAAACCGATTTAGTTGAAAAAAAGTTTGAGTATTCATATATTCCTGAGGATGACACATTGCTGTCGAAACATGTAGAGATATTTATTTATTTTTATAAAAGTGGTGCAAACAAAGTACATTTTTAATTATTTGTTTAATAATGACGCCACAAAGTTACCAATCGTTTGAAGAAATTTTAAATGTAGATATTTTAATGATTACAGATATATGAATTGTGATTAAGTCAATAGTTTTCATTTAAAACCATCTCAGGGACACTTTGCATTTTCTTTTCCCTAAATCAGATGTCAGGAACCCAAAATAATATTTCTTTTAATAAATGTATATTTCATTAGTTTTAATTTGAGCATGTTTACTTCGATTCTTGAACCCCTGTTTATTTCCTAAAGGGATTTTAAAGATTTCAGTTTAATAGAAAAGCTTCGCTCAAAATTTTACGAATATAATTTCTGGAAGATGAACTTTTAGTTTCGCTCTAAATTCTGTCAAAGTTTTCATGATGGAGCTTATTCTAAGCTTTAGCGCCTGAAACTCGAAGGCGCGATCTAACTTAGTTTGAAAACTGCGTTTTTCTCGTACCCCCTTCCGAAAGCTGATATTTTCAGGAAAGCACAGTTTGACTTTAAACACGATTTACATATTTTTTTAATGTTATGATGGAATGGTGAGGAGGATATTGTGAAAAGGAAGGGTGGGTTCAGACTTTTTCGCCAAACTTAGTCATTTCAAGCAACGTTTCGATTCTCAGTGATGTCTTCCACTCTGATTAAAGTTTCTTTTATATTAGATTTAATTAGGTAAACCGATATTGGAAAAAAAACGTTATTTTAAGAGTGGTTATTGCATTTTGACGTTTTATGTAATAATATTAACTTCCCGTTTTTTACCTGTCTGATTACGTTCGTCGCATTCGATGCGTCCTGGCACCTTTGAAGAAAATCACACTAATTCTATTCACCATAACTATCCCATCGATGTTTATTAATCAAATCATCACACACGATGGTGTTTGAGTTGTTGTTTAATTATTATTTATGATTCCATGTCCTCTGCATATGTGCCTAAATTTAAAATTGCGTACTGAGTTGAGAGTTAACTATAATACTTACGAATATATTGCATGTTGTACAATTGTAATTTCGTCTAAGCCAAGGACATGACTTTAGCATATCTAACATTGTTAGGCACTATTGTTTCCTAACAAACCATGGTGCAGTTCTCAGCCAGGGTAGGCAGAGAGACATGATTTATCACGTTGAATATATTATATGGGTGTTGATTGTTATATTAAAATCTGATGAACCTAACAAAAATGGTTTCGTAGCTGTCGTGAAGTACATTAACAAATAAATAAATTTCATTATCTTCGGATGGTGCCATGTCTTCCTCGGATGCTCCCTTACACTAATTTATTCGTTCATCTTCTGTACATTTCCAAACCATCTAAGTCTCTCTCATTTTTTTTACTTTCAATCATCAGCGTGCTTTCTTTTTGGATCTCCTCATTTGTTATTTTGTCATACGTGGCTTTACCAAATGTACGCTTCACGGATCTCATTTGTTCTGCATTTTTTTTAACTTTCGTCGTTCTTTTGGATATTCATAACATACATTTAATATCAGGGTTGGTATCATAACTCTGTTGTGAACTCCTGTCCTTGCTTCCATCGACAGTGTCTTATTATTGTTCACGCATATGTTTCTACCAGGGCCGCATAACATCCCAGAAGGAGCTGTGATAGTTGCTGACGTGAGCGAAATGCACAACAGAACAGGAAACCCGGCATTATCGGACCTGATTGAGGAGGTAATTACAAAGGTGCCTTATACGAAGCAATCGTTCCTTACCGGAATGTCGTGTAATGCGGTTTACTGGCATGATGCACCTGACGAAATAAAAAAACGTTTTGTGGGAATTGAATAGTTCCTTTTGTGGTTTCTTTATTGTGTTACTTCAGCTTTATTATAGAAATTATTAACAGGTAATCGAATGTGTGCAGGTGTGGTTCATGTCAAAGAGATTGTAATGGATTTTTCAACGGCTTTATGCCAATCATGTTTTTGAATAACTCGTAATAAGTAATCGGTGTTATAATAACTTTTTGTATTTACTTCATATGCCAGGTGTAGTAGTATAGTGAACCGATGAACGTCATTCATTTAAATGCGATTGCATCAAGTACAGTATTATTTTCGGACAAATGTTTTCTACTCAAGTCAATTTAATAAATGCATTTATTTTATTGATAAAACTGATTTCACGACAAAGTAATCTATCTACTCGCACTAAACCAGTTTCACTTTCATTATCCTGTTTTCCTTTTTTTTCTGCTATAATCTACGTGTTTAGTTTGAATTGAGTGACATACATTAATGTTTACCCTGTTTGTTAAAGATACTTTCTATTTATTATTCGTTATTATTGATTTTATAAGACGGTGTTTTCCAAATACCAAAGTAAATCGTTTACCTAGTAAATAGTACATTTGAATGCACACTCATCATTATTTCGTATGTCGTATCATAATAATTATTAATATTTATTTTTAAATGTTGATATCGTAACGTAGAATCTCGTATCTGAGGGGTGTTTCGCCACTAACTAAACTGACCAGTTATATGATATGTTCTCAGGTTTTCACGGCCTAAAGTATTTTCTTGAGTGGTTTTTGGGATATTATGCCGTGTTCCGCTTCCCCTCCTCTTTTAGCCAACCTTTCGGACAGCGTTACAGTGTCCATCATCATCATATCTGCCCTGATTCCCCAAAATAATTAAACTATATATATTATAAACATTATAAGATTTTATTGTAGTCCATACCTACAGTTGCGAGCATAGAAATACATTCGCTACTGTAGGCACGGACAGATAGATTAGACTAGGATTGCTTCAGCAGGTAATTTTCACCTGGAATTGTCTTTTTCGCTGTTGCCGGTTCCATTTTATCGCTCTGGATATGCTGCGACATTCTGCAATGTACTATTTTTTTTTATGTATCTTAATAATAAATTTTCAAATAAAAGTCCCGTGTCAAGAAACAACTTTCGCTTAATTGTTTTTTTTCCCCAGAAGAAAATTTCTTATCGGTCCTTTTTAAAGGATTTTTTTTTTCAGGAATAACAACCTATATAATTACAAATTAACTGATATTTATTTTTAAAGCTGAACTCATTTCTATGCTCGTTACTGTATTTACAAGTAAAGTTACGTAAACTATAACAATTCTACTGTGTTCCCGAATGAGACGTGCATTAGCACTCTATTTGTGTTGCAAAGTTAGATAATGGCGTTGTGTTATCATCGTAAATATTTGTGGTATTTTTTAACCAAATAAAAAGTAATGTCACCAAACTAACAGACCTAGGCTGGCTGACTTCTCTATTTTCATTAATATTGTCATTATTATTATTACAATTGTTTTTTTGAATAGTCATTTCGTGACATTATTGATCATTTCTTTTGTAAACCTTTCAATTCTTTGAAGTCCTATCGGTTCTTAGTACTATGTTTAGCTAGTTTGACAATTTAAATATTGATGCCTAATTTGATTGCATTGCTTTTGAATCACGAAATACTAGTAAGCTTGTTAAATATTTTTTGAAAACGTATTCATCATTCTTCATTATCATTATAACTTTTTAATTTATAGTCATTTAATCAAAATATTATTGATTTTTACATGTAACATTTTTTTCTAATTAATTATTTTTTTAAATCTTAACAGTCTGACATCGATCATAAAAATATATGCAGCTTTAAGTTAGCACTTTCTTCTCCTACTTCAGATGCCCTCCCCTATCGGAGGTTATCGATCATCAGAGCAACTCTGCACTTGCTAATTGAGCCCAATCTTTCAGTTACATAAAAAAAAAACAGAATTATTTTAATTTTTTATTTTCACAAGAAGCAATCACTTTGTGGTTTGACATCATGTTTTTTGCTTTTTGGCTTATTATAACGAAACCTCTCAGGTAATCTTCCATTCCACTTCCACTACATGGCCTGCATAGTGGACATATCCCACTTTTATGAATCATTTCTATTTATGCTTCAACAGTGTGCTGTTTTCTGATTTTTAAGAACATCACCTTGGCAAGGCTGTACATTAATAAGATGCACACCTCCGCTATTAGTAGATATATCTTACGTAATTTGATTTGTAAGCAGGCTCTCGGGTAACTAGGTGTTATGTATTTACAATATGTTCGTTCAGTATAAAATAAGTAGATAAAAGTAGTCAGTGTATTTGACACTTGTTGCACAATCTTATCGATTTTTCTCTGTTATCTGTCGCTGCGGAAGATCCCTGGGTTTGTTATCCAAGACAAACATTAACCGAGCAGCTACGCGGACAACTTGAATCATTATTCATAATATTATATTATTATCTGTTTATTCTACATTGTTCAGTGTTATCTTGGAACTGAGAAATCGAGCATAAACTACGTAAAACGGTCCATACAAATCAAATAATATTTAATATTTTATTTATTTTAGAAACGGTTAATTCCGTATCATTGTGATAAATTTTTCTTCCACAAGTGCATACCGATTTTCAACGGAAACATTTTTGGCATGAGTGAAACGTTTAATCTTATGTTAGGATTTTAACACTTAAAACGGAGCAGGAATCATTTTATGGACTATTAATTAGTTCATTTTTAATTTATTTAGATATATGCACGACTTGTTCTCAAAGTGGAGTAGGATCTCGGTAATATAATCTACTGCTACACGAACCCGAATGTCCTACACCAACGTGTTTAATGAACATATTTATTTTTCAATTGTAGTAATTGACTCTAGGTTGAGAGCCGTCACCGCAGACACCAGAGTTTTCAGAGGGGCTGAGATAGAAACCGACCATTTCCTGGTTGTGTCGAGAGTAAACCTCTTCCGCGGCTGGCGCTCTAAAGTGAAAACGGTGTCGACCTCAACTAGAGTCAAAATAGAAAAATTGCAAAACGATAATGTAAGAAGTATGAAAATTGCATAGAGATGAGACTGAATGATAAGGTAATGGACGGTCTAAGCATAGACGAAACATGGGACCACATAAAAGTGAGCCTCTGTGAATCTGCTAGAGAGGTATGTGGAATAAGTACGCAAGGTAGAAAGAAAGGTGATGCATGGTGGGATGATGAGATTAAAGCACTGGTCTCAGAGAAGAAGAAAGCTTGGTTATTTCTGATAGCGGCTGGCAGTGCTTCTAGCGAAGAGAGGGATAGAGCGAAAGAAGTTTACAAGGGATGCAAGAAAAGAGTACATGATGGAGTGAAAGAACGAAAGAAACGCCTGGAAGAGGAAGAGGGGATCAAAATGACAAACTACTTCCAAGAAAATATTAAACTATTTTGGAAGGAGGTCAAAAGGTCACGGAATGGTCCAGAAAGTGGATGTGTGAAAGTGATAAAATCGAAAGATGGAAAAATGTTGACGAATGAGAAAGAAATAAAAGAGAGATGGATGAAATACTTTGAAGAGGTCTTCGAAAGCAACCCGAGTGATAGAGATTCCAGTGGCGAGTCAGGTATGAATGACGATGGAGTGAATGTTCCCAAAATTAGCATGGATGAAATTAAAAGATCAATTAGATGTATGAAGAATGGTAAGGCTGTTGGTTTCGACAATATTGCTGCTGAATACTTTAAAGGAAATAGCCGTATAATTCTCACATGGATATGCAAACTTTTTAACCAGTGTCTAGAGGAGGGTTACACCCCATTAGATTGGAGAAGGGCTGTGATCATGCCTCTATACAAAGGTAAAGGGTCACACATGGAATGTGGAAATCACAGGGCTATTAGCCTGCTAAGTTCAGTTGGTAAGCTGTATGGCAGGATATTGATTGAAAGGGTACAAATGAAAACAAAGGATAAAATATGGGATGTGCAAGGTGCATTTATGAGTGGAAGGGGATGCATGGATCAAATTTTCTCGTTGCGTATGCTCACAGAGAAGTTTCTGGCAAAAAACCAGAAACTTTTCTGCGCTTTTGTAGATCTACAAAAAGCATACGACCGAGTTGACAGAAAAAAAGCTATGGAAGGTGTTGTCCAAGTATGGAGTGAATACAAATCTTATACAGGCAATCGCATCTCTGTACGAGGGAAGCGTTGCATGTGTTAGGGCAAACGGTGATTTTACGGGGTGGTTTGACATCACAAAGGTGTTAAGCAAGGCTGCGTAATGTCACCGTGGTTATTCAATCTATACATGGATAATTGTATGCAAGAATTGAAAGAGGTGGGCCTGGGCGCGAAAATGAGTAGTCTGCAAGTATGTTGTCTGTTATATGCTGATGATGCGGTGCTGATTGCTAACAGTATGGAAGATCTACAGTCTCTCGTATCTAGGATGAACGAAGTACGAGTATGTATGAAGAATGAGCTAATGATGAATTTAAGTAATTCTAAAGTCATGATGTTTGAAAGAGAGAGTACGAAAACAGTATGCAATATAGTTGTGAATGATGAATACTTGGAGCAGGTTGATGAGTTTGTGTATTTGGGTAGTATGTTTACGAGAGATGGAAAGACTGAGAGGGATATTGAAAGAAGGGTGAAACTCCATTAACGAAGGACTGAATGCGGTTGGAGCAAACAAAAAGTTGTCCAAGGAAGCGAAGCTAGCAGTCCACAATGGAGTGCTGATACCAACCTTGATGTATGGCAGTGAGGCATGGAACTGGCAGAGGAAGGATGAAAGTAGACTGAATGCTGTAGAAATGAGATCTCTGAGACGAATGTGTGGCAAAACCATGTATGATCGAGTGAAAAATGTTGAGATTCGTAAAGAATGCAAGGCTGATGTAAGCGTAGTGAGCAAGATTAAGAAAGGGACGCTTAGATGGTTTGGGCATGTAGAGCGAATGAACGAAGAAAGGAGTGTAAGAAGAATATATGACGCGAATGTGAATGAAGAAGAGGCCGGGGACGCCCGAGGAAGACATGGCACGATCAAGTGAATCAAATACTCGAGTCGGGCCATGTCAGAAGTCGAAACAACAGAAGAGAATGTATGAGACGTTGTATGAAAGTGAATGAAGCAAGAAGTGTATGCCAAGATCGAGTTGTTTGGCGGTCCGTCCTCTCTGCCTACCCCTGCGGGGAAACGGCGTGATGGTTAGTTAGTTAGTTTAAAAAAAAAAATCATTTTAAAATCGAATTCCACCAAGAATTGACATTTTAAAAATATTTTTCGTTTTTGATAAAGACATAGTTGTGTCCGAAACTAGTTGGATTTAAATTCAAATAAAGTGATATAGCCGAAGATATAATGTAGTTACTATGTTTTAAAGTTGTGCCATATTATTACGTACAAACTTTCGGTAGTGAAATACGTTATTTTCTTGCAAAACATTCACATTATGATGTTACGTGTTAATAATGAATTCTTCAGTACCAACCGCCGCTACTAATGTGTATATTTAGAAGCGTGATTTTACCTAGCTTGCCGTGCATAGATGTCGTTATATATTCGTTACCTTGTGGGGAATAAACAACTCTTCTTTCTTTAATCACTCTCGATTACAACCTGTGTCAATAACTGACACAGGTTGTTCAACGCCGTTCTGCAGAATAAAGCCTGCGAACAAAATTATAATGCGGATTTATTGTTGTTCATAGCATTCATGATATTTCTTTCTGAAATTTGTCAAAAACAGCTGGAAATGTCCAAAAAAGGTCATACCGAAGTAATCCGAATATTCCATTGATCAAAATTGTTACATTTTTAGTTCTCATTTATCTTTTCTGTTTACTTATTAGAAGTATTAGCTTAATCTTCACTATATCTTGAGTTGAGGGGTACAAAAGATCAAGAACAATACCCTGGAAATTGATGGAGGACGAGGCAGAGGAAGACTCCGCTTCTCTTGGCTTCGAAATTTGCTTTATTGATATTGATGAGTGGCAGTGGAGGCTCGTGACTTGAGAGAGCTAGCTTATTTTCGGCAACAACATCAATAACGTCGTATTTTTCAACCTTAGCACTCTAGCTCACTCAAAAGTCACGAGCCGCCACTGATGACTGGTATAGATTGCCTTAGTAAAAAGTAATGCCTATACATCATTTCAATAGAATAAAAACGATTAGCTAGATTTCGATGTATTACGATATGTCGTGTGTTTTGCAGAAAACAGCTAGGTTTTTGCACCCCGGGGTCAGTGTTTAAAAATGACTACGAACATTTCACCAAAGTAGGTACTCTTGTTCCATACTATTGAATACAGCTAATACTTTTTGGTTGTTCTTTATAAAAATAAAATAAATTCACTTGGTATAACACCACTTTAATTGACTATTTTTCCTACCAGCTTCAGAATAACTGTTATTTCTTCTGGGATAAATATATACTTAACTCTAATCCGCTTCAGCACAGAACCGGGGAGACCCCCCTAGTGAGGAAGACTAAGAAAAAACAAAAATATTGAATAGTTTACGAAATATAATAATTAGTATATCATTTTGTATTTTCACATGCTTATTTAAATATTCACAACAAGAAAAAAAAATACTCGTATACATAGTTAATAAGTATATTTTTATTTATCCCTGACGAAGGAACGGTTACGAAACCGGTAGGAAAAATACTCAATTAAGGTGACGTTGTACTAAATGGATTTATTTTATTTTTACTCTTATTTGTGTTGGTTGACTTGATTCTGCCGGACGACTGTTAATTACATAACATCATTGGAAGATACGAAGAATTTCTCCATTTTGAATTAAATATCTCCCTCTCTCGTAACTTCTTTCGCTTGCAGTAATTCCCGTAAAGGGGACCCGATTCGCTGTGGCTATGTATCTCTTACTTGCTTGTAAGGAGCATTACAACTTGCAATTAATTTATATTGTACGCTCCGATCGTGTGCCGACGTAAACACTGATTTACAACAGAAAAAAAGTAACGGTTGCCGTCCGACTTTTGAGAATTAGAATCATTTATATTTCATTAAGTGTTGATTGATTTTAACCCAAAAGACTGAAGTGAAGATTGGGTCACATCAGTTTCACCTACCAGTTTTTCAACCGGGAAAACTTCTGGTCTCGCAGTGAAAGTAGTAAAGTTAAATGAAAGCTGTCCACGAACTGTTTTTGCAATAGTCGGTATTCAGCAACAAACACCATAACAACATCTCAAGTACATTGAGATGTCCTTATGGTGTTTGTTGCTGAATGTCAAACGCTATTTTTGTGTGTGTTTTTTAGAAATAATTACGATGCATTGGTCGAAACCAGAAGTTAATTGAACTACCAATCAAAACGAATTGGCGTGAAAAGGGTCAGTATTATCGTAGCTCGGATTGTCTGTGAAAAATAGTTCGTGATTAAGGATTCGCTCCAATATTATAACAAATTATTCATCGTTTCATAGTTAATTTAAATATATTACAGTGGCTGCGGCAGTGTATTGTTCGTTTGGTCACGCGGGGTTCTTCACCAATAAAAAAATTTGAAAACTTTGGTAAACTTCTTTTATTACTCCGATGAGCCCATATCACACGACCATCTTCAATCTGCCGTCCTAACACCCGTATCCCCTTCATACAACATTAAAATTACCATATTTTTCAATAGAGTACTTGTATTGAATATCTCCCCCTTGTACCTAGCAGTAAAGTGACCTTAGCAGCCATCATACCGGCACACAGCGCAGTCACCAGCCATCAGGGTTTGACGATCTCCCGCGAAATGATCGACCACGCACCGGCGCCCCGTTGTTCGAGGGCGACGGAGCGCGACGGCCGCCTCCATCGCTTCCGTCACATTGTTTCAGGGCTGATGATGATGCTGCACACTCTTGACGGTTACCACCAACACTTGTACGGATCATAACACTAATACTGACACTCCTATCGTCGCTACTACACTACTTGTTGATGACGTAACTAAAGAGGTTGTTTTCATTGTCCAGTGTCCACTAGACGAGCTCTCATTTCCAGTTCTCAAGGGGGTCACCTTTTTCTCGATAGCCTTCTTTATTACCAAATCTGTCATAGGTCTTCTTCGCTTTACTCTACTTTATCCAGTTCTCGTCCACCCATAACCAGGGATCCGATTACGATTCTTTTTAAGGATAGGACATTGCCTTATCTTTAGGGAAAGATATTTTGCCTGCGGTTCCGATTCCACGTCAATGACAAAATATTTTTCAAGGAGTTTGTGGTTTAATTACCAAAGTATTATTATCATTTTTAGATGCATCACGCATACTTAACACGTGTATTTTATTCTTACTTACTATATATGTGTAGTTTATTATAATTTTTAGAATTTAAATCTCTTTTATCTGACATTTCGGGAAAGGTATTCATTTTTTAATAAAGTTATTTTACATATTTTTATTTTTACTTCATTTTAGCAGTTGAAAAAAAGGTCACTCCCCAGCTATACATTCCGGAGCCCGGAGTGTAGCTGGTTTTCAGCAGTACCTCTAAGGATAAGGACAATGTCTCATGACTCTCATTATATTGACTAGAATACCTTACTGTACTGTTTTGCAAAATCTTAATCTTGAACGAAGTTACTGGCGTCATAGCCCAGACTGTATATTCTTCTACTTGCTTATCCGCTATTCAGTTTTTCAAAATATTTTATTTTCCACTTTTTAAATATTAAAGAAATTGCTAAATGGCGATTTCTTCCCACCTATTTTTTTAAAAAGTATTATAACCTTTTTTATCACATTGTGCGACTTTAAATATGTCTTTTCGGAAGGCATTCTATATCGGGGGGCAGATTGTTTCACAGGCGTGACTCATTCACCGGAGTTCCGCTCCATATTTTTGGGTTCTACATTTTTCCACTTTAAAAAATTTTACAGTTAGAAGTACCAAATAAAAGTTGAGATATTATGTAGTTAACCCTTTGTAATAACTATCATTATTTTGCTGTATCCTTATTATTATAATATATATTATAAAATCCAGACCATCAGATAAATTGTATCGCGGACAGCTCCCGGCCGTTTACCGTTGCCATTGTGTTTTTTTGGTTCGGTTTAGCATTCGAACCGCGAAGTTGTCTCTGTGAGAGAGCCAGCGAACTACGAACCATGTTAACTTCTACCAACGATAACTTCACCGCAAAAATATACCAAGAGTTTTACTTGATTCGTAGCTCATTGGCCATAACGTATCTCGTTGGTAGGAGCACACCGCTCAACACAACGGCTCATTCTCATTACATTACTATCTGGTGTCTAGTATCTACGCTTTGTATTTTAGGCGTGAGGCATATTAAGTTACGATTTGAGCTGATTTGAGTTTCAGTTCTGTATGTGCTGTAATGTTTGTTTTGGTATGCAGATTTGTTTTTATCCAAATGGTTTTCGTGTTGTTTTTCGTAAATAGCCTACGTTTTTAATGTGCGCGCTTGTTCCTATCAAGTAATTCAGCCTCACTGAATACCAAGTACACAAATTCCACAACCGAAACTCTTTACCGTGCATTTGATTATACGCCCATCTGGGCTTTTGCATGGATTTTAAAACACAATCTAAAGAGCTATCAAAAATTACAAGTACATAGAGATTCTAAACCATAATGTAATGAACAATTCTTTTCAAACGTTTAACAGTGACATAAATAGAAAACCAAAACAATATTATAACCCAAATCATTCACGCTATATTACCCACGCTACAATACTACATATTGTAGGATTCATCGAAGTGCTGGTATAGATGACGCTTTACACAACACTTCCAAACCTGTTGCCCAGATCATGCATTGGTTAATGAATGGAGTGATAGTTGGTTGTTTAAGTGTTGCAGAAAAATGTTACAGTTTTTCTTGTGTTTCTCGTATAGCATTTTCCTCTCTAAGATAACCTAGAAAATTTACTAAATGAAAACAAATACAGATAGTATAAAATAATACAATAAACTGGGTAATTTTCGTCATCCTCGCTTTCGTTTATTCACCACCGTGATGCATTGGTCCATTTTGGTTCAAACCTGCATCGATTTATCGTTATGCGGATATTCTTGATGGAAAAAACTATTCATGTTTAATGATATTTTTTGTTTGTAGGAACCTCAATCTTTCTCAAGATGGTGAGATTCGTTATTTCGTGTAGAACCTCTCACAAATTTTCACGTTAAAAAGACTTCAATCTATTTTATTCTGGTGAAAGTTTTATACCCATTGAAGATAATCTAACCAAAACCATTCGCCCTGACATCTATATTGACCGTTTTCTAGTTGTATGTGATGCTAATCGTCGCCACCAGCATTATTGTGTGAACGAACATCCTTCCTGTCCACTGGGACCGGAAAAGTTCCGCAGCCTATTTCCTGCCCACAATACGCGAGGAATTTATGTATTTTCTCGTACGGCCGTTAGATACCCTGGTATACCCAGCTAGGAAAACATTTCCTGGGGACGTGTTGAAAGGAAATTCGAATGTACCTATTATGTCGACTAAAGGGGCACAAGGGGGAACCCATATTTACAAAAAAATTGCAGGAGGTTAAAGACCCTAATAACACTTATTTTAGGTTCACACATTTTTGTGTGTATTTATTTGATAATACGCCATTCTGGGCTTTTTCACGAATTTTCAAAACATAATGTGCTATCAAAAAATATTAGTAATTAAACCATAACATAACAAACTTTTTTTTTTCAACGTTTAACGGTAACATAAAATACAAAACTAAAACAATATTTTAACACAAATCATTAACGGTACATTATCCAAGCTATAATAATTATTTGTAGGATTCATCAAAGTACTGGTAGAGACGACACTTTACTGTTTAAATGGAGCCAGTAAATATATCAACAATACCTCCAAACTTGTTCCCAGATCATGCATCCTATTGATTAGTGAGTGTTACTGATAGTTGGTTGTGTACGTGTTGCAGAAAAATATTACAATTTGTCATATATTACTGTCAATTAGGTGGTTAATGTTTAAACGTTTAATAAAACAGATTTACGTTTGTGGTGAATTTAAGAGGTTTTTGTTTGCTTCTTATGTCCTCCAAATTGAAAAAAAAATGGTATATTAGCATTCTACTATCCATTAATTTGACGGTCACGTCAGAGATGTAACTTGTACCCTTCTTCTGCTTTGTGTTAAAACAAATGTAACGCGTTCTACATTAGTTATAAAACATTAACATGCTTTTAGGAACTTTCCGTTTTGTGGTATGTCGCCTGAGTTCTTAATATCTCCTGGGAGTGCAATACAAAAATGTGTGTATTTGTATGTTTGCGAAATAAAACAATTCTATATAAGAAACGATACTTCGGTGAATACCCTAAAAACAAGGAATTTATCCCGTTTAAAGATGTTTGTCTTGATAACGCCACGTAATCAGTACCTCCAATATTTATTCTACAAGCACTTATCGTTATTTCTATCGCAGTTATCATTAATTTAGTATTTACTCACCGCGTTCCCATTATTGTTTATTATTAGTGACATTACTCTAATAACAACCATTTAATTGGCAAAACTGATCAAATCGCGGCTCTGAGGGAAAATATAAGTTTTAGTCTGGAGGGTCCTAACATCGATATATAACTTGGTCAATGGGTCCCGACATTCCATGATGTAGTTATAATAATAAGTACTTACTCGTATGTCAATCTATTTTTTAATAGTGCGATATAATCAGATCTAGGTATTGTTTAGCACAAAAAAAAACTTTATTTTTCAGTCGGCAATTCCTACTTCCATAACTCCACTGATGCACTCGATTGGTGTATTGCTTTTTATAACGGTGGAGCGCCATACACCTTCGTCCTAGCACATACCCTTTTTCATATCCACATTCTTAGGTGCATCCCCTTTAATTATGCTGTCAAATATTTAGTATTCTAGATGGGGCCAAGTCTTTTAGATATCCTCGACTTCACCCTTTTGTGCGCCATACATTCTCCGGACATTCTTTACTTTGTACATTTGCTGCGCGTGTCAAAAGTATCTAAATGTCCCTTCTTTTATATTATTCATTGCAGTTATGTCGTCCTTACATTACTTGAACACACCCTAACTTGGAACTTATTGTTCTCACACTATACATGACCGGTTTCAAGTATTTATTCACTTGATACTATCATATCTTGGCACGCCCCCGACTCTCTCTTCCACCTATTTCCTCTTCATAATTATTTAGACGCTCTTTCCTTCTAATCTTTTTCTTAATATTATTCATTACGCTTAGGTACATTTGCATTGTTTCCAGATCTCATCATTAGTAATTCGGTCAACCACGGTTTTATCCACGTTTGCACAAATTACGTCAAAATCGTACACTTATGAAAGCATTATCTAAGTTAGACTCGATGCTAGTACCCGCTATCTTCAGAAGTGCTCTTCTCCCGTATCGATATTGTTTCACGTCTTTCGGAGACCTCCGGTCATTCTGTCACACTTGCACGGTTTTTACCCACGTTTATATCAATCACGTCCATTATGTCGTACACCCATTGAAGCATTATCTAGGTTAGGCTAGGTGATACCAATATCCACTTCTCTGCCACAGATAAGTGCTCTTATCCTGTATCAATATTGTAACATGTCTTTCTGAATCTTCTCATTCGTAATTCTGTCACACTTACGCGGCCTTACCCACGTTTACGTCAATCATCTCAATTACGTCGTATACCCATTAAAGATTATCAGGGTTAGTCTGTACCAGAGAAAAGCTCTTCTCCCGTACATATCTTCGATATTGTGATGTATCTTCTTGATTATTCTCTTTCGTAATTCAGTCACAGTCACATTGACACGGTTTTACCACGTTTACGTTAATAACGTCAATTACGCCTTACACCTATTGAAGCATTATCTAGGTTAGGCTAGGTGCTAGCGATCCTACCCCTCTGCCCCAGGGAAGAGATATCCTCCCGTATCGATCTCACAGCCTCTGCCACCCCCGACTCCGTCCAACACCACCACACGTTCGGTGTTGGCCTTATGATGACCCAGTGACCTTTGCGAAGAGTATCGACGCGCAAAGGGCGATACCGCGCTTTGTTAACTTGGAGGTGGTGGAATTAACTAACTTAATGTTGTACGTTTCGAGTGCATAATCTTAATCTTTCGACAAAACCACTATAAAATTTGTTGCTATATCAGTTTACTGTACTTCGGTATTTATTGCAGCTTATGGTTATTGCAATTTCTGCTTCTTTCCACTTAAATATCCCAATATGTAATATCTATGAAAGGTGTCTGATCACTGAAATAACATGTGCTTTATTATCCTACTAGTAAAACTGTCTAAGAGAACAGCGAGGTCCGGCGAGTGGAAATTTGGGCAGCTTTGGTCTGTTTGGAATTTCTTAATCAATGTAATTGTTTTCAACCCATCAATTTTACGTGTTAATTCATTTTGGGAGGGGACTTTTTTCTTATAATATCTACATTTAATTTTTATTACCCACTGTATTTCTCTATCTATATATCTCTATTAATTCCATTCGTGATTTGAATTTCTTCACCAAATTCGTTTTTGAAGAAGAATCAATTTCTTTCATCATGCTTGTTAAATATCTGTCTAAAATCGTTTTAGCACACGAAATCCCTGAAAATCGGTTATTAATAATAATTCTTATTTTACTACCGTATGTGCCATTCCTTGCCGTACGATATCAGAGTTGATTCAATATGTCAACTTTACAATATTATGTGGTTGATATCTCCGTAGAATTATGCAATACGGTCAATGCTTGTGCATTATTATTTGTACCGACTAGTTATCAAGCAACCTAGTAATGTCCCAGCAGAATATTAATGCGCATTCATTCGCATTCAGTCTAACATCTTTAAATCAGTTATTTAAGGACTTAATCTCTCTCTTATTTATTCTTCCCTTTGAATTCTTCTTCGCTATGATACATTGATTTCGACACTGGCATATTATTCTCAACATGCTTTGAGGAAACTTTACTGAAAAGATATTACAATGGACTTACTTGTTGAGTTAGATTCTAGGGACTGTGTCTGCAGAGTGAATAGACCAGATCATACAAGAGTCAGTGCGATGAAGCGAGAAAGAAGCATATCCTTTGTTGAGGGAAATGTCAAAATGTGTAGAGGTGAAAATATAACAAAGGTAGATTAAAATTCATACAATAAATAAAACTTTTTTATCGTATCGTGCTTTAGTTGGTTGGTTTTCGTACAATCTTTCATTTTAGGCGTACACTATTTTCGTGCCTTGTTCGTTTGATATTAATTATACAGGCCTGACCTTTCGGTGACATGTCCATAATTTTATCATTAAAGTAATTGTATTTATAGTGCGCTAGAAGTAAGTACATAAGTTACGTACGCTTATTGTGGTACTACTGCTAACAAGTTCTGTTTCTTGGATGAGTGGTTTTAGTATGTATTTCAATTTCTAATTTGTAAAATACACACATTATCCGTCATTGAATGCGTCTTTGTATGGTGCTCAAAAGATCACGTATGATAATCTTAAAATTAAATCTAACTTAGAGACTTTAAGCATTTTTAAATATCTTATGCATCCAGTCACCTAAGTTTAGGCCTACCAACATTCCATAGTCCCGCGGGTTTATTACAGAGAAGCGTCCTTTATAGAAAAAAATCGCCTGGCTTTAATTTTGTAATTGGAAATTTAATTAAAAATTCATAACATTTCCTTTTCCCACTAATAAAATGTAGGCAGCACGCTCTGAAAATGAAATAAACTCCTTGAATATAACATTCGTGTTTCATTATTCACCACCTTAATAATATCCCAACAGTAATTACTGTATTCGTCCTTGAAAATCTATAAATATATAATCTCCCAGCTTTGTTTCCATTCATTGCTTCGCCTACGTCACTTTAATAACGACTTAATATTATTATCACTTCGTCCTTTTTACCCGAGCGCCCGAAATAATACAAAGGGCGAAGGGAAGAGCGGGGAGTTGGGAAATAGGGCGCCTGACTACAACAGCGGTGTTGACCCCTTTTCCACGCGTAGTTATTTCTTTGATGCTTTTCATTATTATTCCAAGACAACTAGTGTTTTTGGGAGAGACGTAATGAAACCCCTAAAAAGGCTTCATGACCTTCACGTTCTCGCTAAACATTTTCACGCGTTAAAAAACTTTTTAGATACGATATTTTGAGGACTTTTCTTTTGGGTCTTGGACGCAAGTAACGTAATTTTTTTCCACGACGCCAGTTAAGAGTTAAGAAAGGTTAGTAGACGAGTTGGCCAAAGCGTTTGGTTCCCACTCGAGTGTTCAATCCTCTGCTGGCTAACTCCTGGGAGTAAGAGAAATTCAATTGTTGGGTTACTCGTAACTCGCAAACCGGGAATGTATGTCTTACTTTAAAAAAGTCTTTTGCATCATGCGCTTGAAATTTTGTTTTGAAATATCCATTTAAATGTCCAAATATAATATTGTTCGTTCCATATTTTCAATTGTCGAAAGTTTTGAAACCGCGGCAAAGTAGGGATAGTCATTATTCTAGTTTTACTATGGTTTACAATTCTTTTTATATTTCGTGCGACGCCCTTGATTTAATGTGTCATAAAAATAGCGCTATAAAAATAAGCCAAGTGTCATTATTAATGGCGTATGAAAACGGCAGTAATGTTATTTATGCATAAAAATATATAATGTTCCCAATACCATATTGCGTCACTCTAAAATATTGTAATTTTAATTTGTTCTATGTGAAAAGCTAAATCCTTTAAAAGTAATTCTCTAGTTTTGTACTCCATCCTCTTAGGCCACTTTTCCTCCTTCCTCTACCTTTTCTTGGTCATGATTTTCAGCTTCCTGTCATGTCATCTGGCATTCTTTCTACTTATCCTGTCCATCACATTCTTTGCTACCTACGGAATCTTACAATGATCTCATTCTCAATTAGATTTTCGAGTTTACGGTTCGTTTTAATTCTGTATGATCCATTTTCTGGCGTGGGTCCGAAAATTGAAAAAAAGTATTATGCCTTCCTCGATAGATGTGTAATTATTTTAGGCCGTCATTATTATATATTAGTTTATCCTGATGAGGGAAGCTTCGTTTCTGAAACTTTTAGATATTTATATATTAAAACACTGGTGTTAATAAACTACTTATTAGTTATATTAAAGTATTATGCGTTGAAAGCATTGGCGGTTCGTGACCTATCTCATTGGGAGTTCAATCGGAGATTAAAAAAATCATCTATGTGAAAAATCCTATATTAGTCTTTTTCGTATATTTTTTTTCCTGGTTCAAAGGAATTTCATTATATCACTGAACCAGAGATTAGCGACCTAGCAACAAGAAACAATTTGTCGATTCATCAAAACGTCTGTGGCTAATTTATTTATTTATACTGATTTTTTACAGATGTTCATACTTACGTGAGAATCCAGTTATAAAAACTCAGTTACTCGTACACAAATTACATAAAATTGCAAATAATCAGAAAAAGGATACACAAAACATAATATTATAAAAACTCACTCAATGATTCATATATAATAATGAATACTATAATGTCGTAGATTACAAAAAAATGTTTTAATTGCGATAATCACAATTTACGCAAGAAACTGTTAGTTTTTTTTAATATTAAGAAGGTAACATTATCAGTAACTAACCTATTTTAATAACTTAACACACGATAATCAGAGAAAAAAATCTTCTGATTCTTTCAAAATCTTTACAAATTTTCTCATAGGCACCATAGACAGCTAGGAGATTACCAAGGTTTGCACGCTCGCCACGGTTTGCCGCTGAAGCCCCACTAGTATATTTTGTATGAAATATTTCTTCGAATAGAAAGTCCCATAGTCGCCGAATTCATAACGCACACATGGAACTCATTTCGGACTCTCTCAGGCAGTATTTATTACCTATACGGACGGGTGGATTTTTTAGCACGGAATTTTAATGGTACGCTGAGTGGTAAAATTATGATGCAAGTTTATCTTATTTTTTTGTCGTTTTTATGGGAATTCACTGTACAAATGTACTCTAGAGAAAACAGACACTGGTTCAAAGGTAGCCAATTTTGTTTCTTTGTTTTGGGTTTTACCACTGGTTTTACTTTGGAAAAGGATAAGTATTATAGGTGGATGTTTAATTATCACCGGTGTTAATGCGTTACCTGTCTTTTTATTGAAATAACTTGAGACTTTGACATTGATTTATTAAAATAATAACTATTATATAACTCGATGAATATATCAGAAGGAAAGCAGTTACTAAAACACTGAAAGAAAGTTGTTGCTGGGAACGCGGCGTTGGGAAGCGAATGTATAAATGACGGTTCCGGAAACGCAGAAGAGGCGACGCGACGGGAGCGCTGGTTGACTGGCAATCCCAGTGCTAAAAAATAAATATAATTTAGGTTGACAGTAGAAACCGCCACAGTATCATTATGCATAATGGCATATAAAACACAGTAACGTTATTTATGTAAAACGAAAACAAACGATGATAGAGACACATTACGTCACTTACAAAAACCCTCCAAATAATGTCATCCCCTGAGCGTATTCAGTTCGCGTAAGTACCTGCGGCCGGAGGGTGTGTTGTTGGTAGATTGGTAGGTTGGTTGGTTGACGACTCGCCCGGGGTGACGGTGTTTCCCGTTGGGGGGTGGGGGGACGGGAAATCTCGCCGAGCTTCGGCGGGTGGGGGCGCCATAGGCGTCGCCGTCGGGGCGCGTACGTACGATCGATAAGGCCTTAGTGGGTTTATTATGCGTTTATGTGCACGGTACACTCCCGATTATCCGACTTTATGGCGGGGAGCATTGACATTACAGTCAACAATAGAATTAGAAAAAATCAGAAAATATTTTTTTATGTGCTTTTGTTTGTTCATTGTTTAGTTCTGCATAAGTACATTTGAAGATAATTTATTTTCCTACCAATATTTTCAAACAACTTTGTATATTGTATTTGGAAATAAAATTGGATAAAATCCGTTAGCAGTTGATACGTCTAATTTTTCACTTAACCGCATTTAAGAAAATCTTCGTAGTAAAATCAAAGTGAATCCTCTTACTATCTTTTTAAACTCCGTATTAGCAAATAATATTATCTTATTTTATTTTATTTATTTTCATCATAATTTACCTACATAATTATTTATTACTTATTTTACAGAAATTATTCGTGATTTCAGTAAGTCAAAAATTGAAGAAAATAAATCCTTGATTCCTCATAAAATGACTACCGAATAGTTTTCATAAAGTAGTACTATTTTATATATTTATAAAATTATTTTTTTATAGAAATAATTGTAAGATTTTTTAAAAATAAATAGTAACTACATATTATTAGTATTAAATTAAAAAAAAGTTCTGCTAGGTAATTATTATTACGCGTGACAGGTGTTTCGCCTTCCGAAGGCATTATCAAAGGATAAACTTTTCACTTTTTAATCAGATCATTAAACAGTTAAACAGAAGGCGAAACAGCTGTCAACACGTAGTAATAATTACGTAACAGAACTTTTTTTAATAATGATATTTAGATATTATAAAATAAAAACTTTAATTAAAATGGAATTTTACAAATTAATCTTGATAAATACTATTTAATGAATCAGCAGAATTATATAAGGAATTTTTCTTTTTTGGTTTCATCCAATCCATGAATGATTCCGCCCACCCGTCATTTATTTATATGGTATGTGTGAAATGCACCATTCTCACTTCAAATATACGCCACATTGCAGGGGAGGTTTCAGTCGATCATGAGGCTTTTAACATTAATGCCCTCCCTTTGTACACATTTCCGTGTACGTTATAGCATTTCTTGTTAACTTGTTTAAAATAGCCTTAGAATTATGATTGTTATCCGCTGTTTTATAAAAATCTTGCAAATAACGATTTATTATTTTCCCTGTCAAAAACATTATGTTTTATTGATTCCATATTATTACAATGATCATCATCAGCACAAAGGTTCTCTCTAAATGATGGCATGGATTGATTTTGCTGCAGCAATAATATGAATAACGTTATTGCCAAATTTATTGTCCAATAAGGGTGAAGAATATCCTTAAAGAGGCATATACGAGTACGTGTGAATTAGATTAGGGCTAGGGGATTGGGACAACAGAAAAGGAACGTGGGTTGGAACACAACGATTGGTCACTAGCACTAGCAATACATGTTTTATAGGTACATTTATACCATGTATTTACTTATTGTAAATGAATTCTCCTAGTAAACGGAGTAATAACTTTTTTTTTAATTCTGGGTATTATTATGTTTTATTATACAAGCCGAGAATCAAGTAAAACTCGAAAAACTTGTAAAAAAAGTCCGATTTGTTTAGAAAAAACATTTTGTTTTTCTAGAATCTTTGGTTTTAACCTTTCTATATAGTGTTATATTTTTATTGCCGCAATATTACCACTGATAACAGTATCAGTGGTAATATTAAAAGTAAAACGTAAGAAATTACGTTAAATAACATTAATAACGCTTGTACACATGACACGTAACTTTTATTTTTAATTTCTAAATCTATTTTTACGTATTTCGTCTGCACATGATTAAATAAATCAATAAAATGATGTGATTACCGCACAAGAGTGTTAACTGCTCGCAATCGTTTAGAACCAGTGAGGTTATGGCATCCCCAATTGAGGTATCTTGTGAGGCTGAAGGTTGTGGGGACTGGAAGGAGATGGGGAGGAGGAATGTGGGGACTATTCGGATCTGGTCACCAAGCACGGGTGAAGTCATTTCAAACAACATTTTGATTCTGAATGGTTGTCTTTCACCAGGGCGATACGGTAAGTATCCACCGCTCTGGAACATGCCTCTTATTCCGTGAAAATAAGAATAATCGATATTTTTGGGAAGCGTCGACTCTAGGGCGTGTAGTTAGTATCGCGAACGTCCCATCAAACCCAGTGATGGCGTCACGATTCTGGGACCACTGAAGAGAAAACCTATGGAAGTGTGTTGTGGACGTGACTGTGCGCCCTAAGTTAGCTCAATTTTTCCCCAACTCAAGTGAAATGAATCAAATCATCAATCTTCGTAATTATTTCTGAAAATTTGAACTGGAAAAAAAAACAATTTTATTGTACTCGCTATTTCCTATGAGTCAACTGGTTTTATGTAATTTGGCGTCGTCAGTTTTCTTGCAGATCCCCATATGCATGAAAGATTTGTATCATAGAGTGGTAGACACATTCAGTATCGCCCCGGTGAAAGACCACCATTCAGAATCGAAACATTGCTTGAAGTAGCTTTGTAGCCTTGTTTGGTGACCAAATCTGAATAGCCATGTACTTCCCAATCTTCCTCTTCCCATATTAATTACCTCACTACCTTCAGCCTCACAACATACCCCATTACGAGATGCCATATTTTCCCTGTATCCGGACAGTGCCGTACTCACATATGAAAAAGATCACATCAATTCTTGAGATTATATGTTCTGTGTCCGAGACCAATCTAGGCCAGAACAGAATTGTGGCGCACCCTGTTTTCTTTCCTCCCCCCGGTGAAGCGGTTGACCCCATTTCCCGGGCACACGGTTTAATTACGCGGTTAACTGAAAAAATTAAGCGTGTTAGGCTGCGCTAAGTCACTGGCAGTTTAGCAAGCCCTTCCTATAGTGTTTGGCTTTAAATGATTTTCACTTACTTTCACGCATGCCAAATTAAACTTAACGGTAGAGCTGCAAGTTTCTAGGGTCACGGAATCAAAGAATGACAAATGATGTTATTTTATAAATACACTATAGTGTTTAAAGAAAATTAAATATGATTTGTATTTGCACCTTGGTGGAAGATGCTCTCTTACGATCCCGGTTAACGAACACCATTCTGAATCGAAAAGTTGCTTGAAATCTTTATCAACCAGATTTGAATAACGATGTGTTCACTTAACCAACCTTCCTCTCCTCCTTCGGTTTAACTGCCTGGAGGCAGTATTGTAACTATGGCATCCCCACTCTGGGACGGTTAGTTATTCTGTGCCTAGCTACTCATGTCTGTTAACGAAACACAGCAATAATCACGGCGATACTGAGAATATCTACCACTCAGAAAGTTGCAAAAACTATTACGCTGCAAAAGCCGTCTACTTACAGAGTTTGCTCTTAAGCCTCGATCACACTGAACGATTTCTACGCTGCTATTTGAATAGTATCATCGAAATCGCTTCGTGTGATAAAGCATTCGCTGCGAGTAACTCAATTACCAGCTTTTAAACATACGCTTGATTCGATTAGAACATGTCTTCTCCACTACGCAGCGCTGCTTCACATCGTCTGACATCAACAACTGACAACAAGGCCTTTATATTTCACTTAACAATTATTTACTCAGCTCGGCACAATTCAAACGAATCAGTCCTTTTAAAAATACGGAACGAAATTCGTTGACTTTTTTTGACAATTCACTCGATACTTCCTACTTGCAGTTCACATTCCAACTGGCTAGAAGAAGTGGCGGTCACTCGCCGCGGCAACATAGCAGCGTCGAAATGTCTCCGTGTGATAGAGACTTTAAAGCAGGGGTAGGGAACCTCCGGCCCGCGAAGCTTTTGGTCCGGCCGGCTAAAATTGAGACTCAAAACTCAATGAAATCCAGAGCGCCGTGTATGTGCATGCATGTGTACAAATATGTCAATGTACGTTTCTTATCGGTTGTCCACAAACCCAAAACTTGAAATCGCAAATTGCATTCGAAAATCCATAGCGGTTTTTATTCACGGTTTGTTAGCATGTTGGTCCGCAACTTTAATTTTGTAAATACGATTTTTTGCATTTGGAACACAACGATCAATTTTTTGTTGATAATATTACAAATGTCTTCAAATAAGAGTTTTCATTTTTGACGTCAAATGCATTTTGGTATGATATAACGTTAATCCTTTGAAACTCTGAAGTAAAAAAAACCATCCTCGCGTTCCGAGACACATGCTGCATGTTCATTTAAAATTCGAAGGAAAATCATTGTCGTGTTCCCAATGTAGTTGTAAAATTCTATTTGCAGGCCAAATGCTGCAAAATTAGAAGGATAAAGATTCTCGTGTTCCGATGGCAGTTATAATCCCTCAACTAACCCAACCTCAACCTCCCACCCCTCCCTCCCTCCCCTCCCTCAATCCCTCCTTTCATCATTTTTTTTTTCTGAAAATCGAAGTCCTGCCCACGATTGATTTACAAACATCAAGATGGCCACGGCGCCAAAAAGGTTCCCCATCCCTGCTTTAAAGGTTCATCGCTTCAAATCACCTGCTTTATTATTATTATTATACAGATTCGTTGTTTTTACTGCTGCCTACTACAATATCATAAACGTTTGGACACGCCATGTTTTGCTCTGTTGATTCCCGCTTTCTTATTCTCCAGATTATATATTTTTTCACGATTCATTAAGCATCTATAAATTTCCTCTATATTTTTTACCCTTTCGAGCAAAAAATGTGGCTTTCGAACTAGGTACATACCGACTTTCAAATCGTTTTCTCGCCGACAATGAACTCCATTTCGCGGCCTACAATACATTCGAATATTTTTATGGAGACCGACACTGCTAATTGATTATTAATAAGTTTTGATTAATGGCGATTTCGAAAACCTTGCCTTGTCATTCTCTAAACATCTTCTCTGAACGATAGTAAAAAATTACCAGAGTCTACATTTATTTTGGAACTCCACGTTTTTTCATTTAATAGATATGATTTTGCATAATCTTTTAGTTTCACCTTTAAAAGGTTCAGTTTGATAATTTATTAGATTAAGTCTAGACAATCCACTAAATTCGGACAAAAACAGGATTTAAGTATTCCTGAATACCATCTAAATTAACCCCTCATTTGCCATTAAAACATACAGATGAATAATGTTACCCTCGTTAAAAATACATTTAATCTTGGTAATTAAACAGGGTAGATACTTTTTGTCAGAATTCTTTATCCCGTGGTTCATGATTTAATACTGATTTTTCCGTTCTTTAATGTAATTTTTACTTAATGGTAACAATTGAACAAAGTTGTGATATTTTCATTCATTTGTAGCTCTTTTCTCAAGATTTTAAGTTTAATTTCGCAACGTTTTATCGTGTATCCAAGCTGCAGTTTTTGCACTATCTTTAAGTGTAGTTACCCGCTTATCACCTGCTAAGTGGACTGCTTAGTCGATTGTATGTACTATACAAATATTACTATTAGTCATTTGTTTTGATTAGCCCTCTGTAACGGCGCACCCATACAATATAATAACCATGTATAACTCGGTGGTGTTTGGGTATAACCTGATAAGTGCAGAACGGTGTGTTAATATGTTAAAATCTTTTTTCATGATTTGACCAAATTGAGTTTGTTTTTTTTTTTTTGCTTGTTCACTATCATCACAATATCGTCGCAGGAAAGCAATACATACTGCTGTAACAGCCAAAAAACAAATTTTTCACCAGACTCAAAAAATATTACTGAATTTAGAAAAAAAAATCATAACTTTTAAACCAGTGGTTTTAGAAATACCATTTTTGAAATGATTGGTTAAAAAAATATCTCTATCGGTTGGTAATAATTTAATCTTTTAAGGCTCTGCAAAACAGAATTTCTATGTATATATTACAAATATTTTTTAAAAACTGGAGGTTTTATGTACTTAAAAAAAATGATTTTTTTTAAAGATAATCTCTAATCAGTCAGCGGGCTGAAAATATAATTATATGAAATTCCCTCGATAGAAAAAAATCGTAAACTATACTCCGAAAATTAAAAAAAAAGGGTTTGTTCTGTTATTTAACATGTTATAGGCTTGGAAAAAAATCATAGTGTTTCTTTAAACGCTACTTAAGACATTCGTCTTTAGGTTTTTGATCTATCTTAAATATGTCGTGTTTTATTAATTTTTAGAATTGTCACTTACGCCTATTTATTCTAAACGCTCTTCACATTGGCGCGCTCTTTCTATCTTTCGAATGATCATAGCTGCCTTTCAACAGCGGTCAGTCGGGATTCAGGGACAGACCTCTTGCCTAATTCTAAATTCTCGGAGATTAATACGGGGTTAATGGTGACGGAACACAATGATTTTGGGGTTTACAGCTGTGGACATTTTTTTTTGTGTACGTCAAAAATGTTGTAGGCACCACCACCGCTAAATGTATAGGTACTAAAAATCGCCTTTATTTTCAACTGCATAAATTACTGTAAGTGCCAAAGTATATCAATTTTAAAATTTTGATTAGCTGTTGTAAGTATATTGCTTTTTTTTTTGCTAAAATTGTTTTGTTTACTTAAAAAAAAATTGTGTACTAAATGAAAACGATGAAAATGTATTGACTATCGTTGTTTGAAAATTTTTAATTGTTAACAGGTACGAATTATACCGCAGATGTAATGATTGTTTACATATCCTTATTATAATGATCAGATAAAACAAAATAAACGACTTTTTATAGTATTTTTTTAAGAACACAAATACGGTGAATATTGTAATAACACACTTCACTTATTCTAAAAAGTATTGAAAAGTTGCACTTAACGACAAGTTTCATCAAAAACCAAACAAATGAAATGTAGTAACCACTGTGAACACTTAAATGCAAATGCTGCAAGCGCCAATTGAATGCGAAATGTTTCCGCGTAAGCGAATTTTGTCGCTCCTTTTAAAATTGAATGCTTTAACCGCCAAATGTAAAAAAAAATAGGATTTTGAGGCTTATACATCAATTAAACGTAATATTGACGAATCGACTAGTTTTTCCAATGCCGTACGGTTCTTATTTTTCGTTATAGAGTCACGGGATCCCAGATTGATCGTCGCAGAAAAAAAATTCCGTAGAATGGTATATAAAACGCATTTTCGTAGGTAGTGGCGGTTACAGCAGTATTGTTTTTCTGCCACGGTATGGTCATGGTGTTTTTTTAGGGCGTTTTAAAATTAAATATACATATCAGGATTTTAAATGAAGTTATCAGGTAATTCCCGGGCACCACCGAATTTTTAAAGTGCGTTATGTTATCTTACGGCTTTTTATTGATCGAATTATAAAATGTATTGCTGCACATAAGCTTGTTACCAAAACGATTGCATTTCTTTTGTTTTCATTTTCTATAATTTGTGTGATTTTTCAATGTGAAATCTGTTATTGGTTTGCCTTTCGTGCTTACGGATCATCTTGCTTTTTTGAAGATAAATTAGTCCTTTTTCCATATTTCCCAGAATAAATACCTAGTTATATTAAATCAATAGAACTTAATTTGTTTAAAACCACTGTAAATTATAACAAACTAATAATGCGTTTATTTTGTTTCAGGTATGTATTCACCCCTTTATCCTGGTATGAAGTCCCTTGGACAGTTCTTACATGGATTATTGTATTGACTGTAATCGAAAAATCTTAATTTTTGCCACGGTGGTACTGCGTAAGTATAAGTGGTTATCGTTTTGATAAAAATAAACTCGTATTTTTTATCAATATCCTTGAAACTCATGACTAGACCTATATTTATACATATGGTATATATATATATATATATATATATATATATATTTTTAAATGATTTAATGTTTTTAATTTTTTTTTTTTTTAAATATTTTATATATAAATATGGCAGAAAGATACAGCTGACTCTGTTTCATTTGCCACGTTTTTTAATTGTTTATTTTTTCAGTATGTTATAAAGTTTATTACAGGCGTTTTGAATTATACAACCACCAGATTAGGCACATGCCCGTGTTGTGGTGGTCGTTATTTTTATACAGTTCAATAAAATGTAGTGTAAAAATACAACATACGCCAATAGACTTGCTTAGAAAACTAGAAAACGAAGATAATTGATCACTTCATTTGAAGAACTCAATAATTTTAATATGGGAAAAGAACTCAAGTGCAAATGTAGCTTTTTCAATAATAAATTGATGACACTGCTTAACGGTATAATATATCCTGCTGAATTATTTGAATATGTTTTTGTTCTCCGCTCTTAATTTAAAAGCTCCGTACCTCATGATGGAAATGACATTGCCAGCTGAAAATAGTCGCGTTGATCTAAAAATTCCAAACATTAAAAGCTATTCAAAATTCATGATGCCGGAAAATATGGATGTGAGAAAGTAGTAGAGTTTCGGTTACACCACGGAGGTTGACAAAACATATTTAATTTTCTTTGATACGGTTTAAATTCACCGCAAATATTTTGTTTGTTACATCTCACTTTTGTCGCCACGCCCGTCTTCAATTCCCCCAGCGTCAGTGGTTCCCTCATGCTGTGAGGAATGCTGTTGGTCCCTAATTATCTGTGACTCCGGGGTCATCGAGAGTCAAGTGACCTCACACACTCGGGGTCGTGTGCTAGGAATCTGGATACAGCATTCTCTTTGTACAGTACGACCCGAATGACTGGATGCTTTTTTTAATAAAATAAAATTACTACCCCTCTTCGTCCGAGTTTCAGCACGATTTGTTCGACTTATGAACAGTTAAAAATATGGTGCAAATAATATGGCGTCTTATTTTCAGTATCTCAAAGCTCTTTAGCACATGATTGAGATGACGTTGATAGCTTTGACGATTGATTTTACTTTCGTAGACTTTGAAATTCCAGACAGAAAAAAATCTAAGCGTTTTGTTTTATAGATATTATATTAACTTATGACCTTTGACCAGTCAGTTACTGAGTTGGCATCGCGTCTAGGTCCCACCCAGGCGTCGTGAGTTCAATTCCTCCGCTGGTCCGTCAACACGACACGTGCAAGATTTTCAGCTTGTCAAATATTGTCAAATTATTTGTAACCCGGGAATATTTGTCGTGTACGACAAATACGTATTATTAAAAAAAAATATATATAAATATAAATATATACTGCGCAGATTTTACTACTATTCAGATGGATTTCAACGGAAAGTGGCCAAGTTAAAGTCCTTGTTTTTTGGCAGATTGAGATTGAGGATTTTTCCATGGATACAGGATCATAGTTTGGCAAGTTATAATCTTTTTTTAATAAAAGTATGTTTTGTTTCATATACGTAAAAAAATATACTGGCTTGCGAAGCTGTGCGTTTGCGTATATACACAGGATTTCAGTCTTGGTCTGCCAACGAACAGGGATCTTGAATTGGATGCTTTTCATTGTATGGTCACGTAATGTTATTAATAGAACTAACCAGTATAACAAAAATGGTAACCGGATAAATAAACACACTGATACGACTAACTAACAAGTGATATAAAGTCATTAAAAGTACAAAAAAAACAAGCCCGAGAACCTTATCTAACGAAATATATATTTTTTAAATTTAATAATAAAAATTATTACTTCGATAGATTTGTAGTTATTTTGTGGCGTCATAATTAATAAATTAATCTTTATGAGAAAAGCTTCGCTTTCGAAACATGTTGATATTTTATAAATTAAAAACAGCTGTGTAAACAAAATAATTCTTTAATTTAAGATTGGTGTTCACTTTGTGGCGTCATTATTAGGAAAGTGGTGAATGCAACGTAATTTATTAAAATAATCCTTATTATTTTATTAAATTAATTATGTTAGGTTAGATTAGGTTTTCGGTCTACTATATTTTATTTTTTCCTAATTTTAATGATTTTATATAATTTTTAAAAAGTGCGCCGATTCATACATGTGTTGATTTATCATGGAACCAGCGAAAATACGTGTTTGTGAGCCAGTTAATCGCGTTTTACCGTTACACGTTTTCACGTTGTTATTATTTTGCCATTAATTTTAGCCGTTTGCCTTCTGGCTCATTATGAAGTTGTCGATTTGTGTTTGTTACTGTTGGTAAACGAACCTAACAGGCCATTAAAGACTTCATGACGTTATGTTAAAACATTACCGCACTGGTCATGAACCTCTGGATAAAGAAATATCGTAAAAAATAGCTACCCTGTTTAATTCTTTGGAAGTAATGTATATTTAATGAGCTTTACTTTATTTTGTAGAAGAGGTTTTGATGGGTGGAATTTAGATTTCCCTGCATACTGTTTTAGCTAGGATAGTCCGGAAGTAACAAACATGCCCGGATTTTTGGCTTAAATATGAGCTGAAAATGGACCTAGCATCCAAAAATGATTCTGCCTTTATTTATTTTAAGTATTCGTCCGGACTTTTGCCCGAAATCTGAAGTAAGGCCTAGTGGTAAATAATGATAAATGAATTAAAAATTACTTTGTAATCACCACTTTACTAATATATATTATCAACATGCTTCGAAAGCGATGCTTTTCTCATCAGGAATATACAGAATACTAAAATATAATAATGTCAATTATAGATAAACGATGAACATAGAACGCAATAATATAAGAAAACACAAATTATAAACATAAACAAAAATTGATAGTAGGTAATAATTAATCAAAAATGGTAGTAAAAATATTATAAATCAGAAATAATATTATAAATTAGAAATTATTTTTATTATTCGTATTAATATGAAAATAAATTCAACAGATAGCTGTTAAAATTATATATTACATTTAATTGACTATTAATATGAAAATAAATTGCCTATTCTTAAATTATTGTGTTTATCATTTGTCTCTATACTTGACATTATTATTTTTTAGTTTTCTGCATATTCCTGATGAGCAAGGCGTCGCTTTCGAATCATGTTGATACGTATATATTAACGTGGTGATTACAAAGTAATTTTTTATTCATTTATTAATAATGACGCCACAAAGTTAATACCAATCTTTTGAAGAAATTATACTAAATAATGATGCCGTTATTTATTTATTTTTTTGCAATTTTCCGAACCTGACAACCCTGTTTGAACTTTTGTCAGCGGCTTTTGGCGTTAATATGAAGCTGGAGAAGGGCCTAATAGCAAATTCTTGTGCTGCTTTTATTTCATATATATAATTCTCTCGACCTGGCAACACTGTCCGGACCTTTGTCCTTGATTTTCGGCGTACATGTGAACCTAGAGAATGACCTAACAAACAGTTATGATGCTGCCTTGAAACAATTGATGTAAATATAAAATGTCCGAACTTTGTCCCTAACTTTAGGCGACAATGTGGATCTGGATATGGACCTAACATTATAGTCAATAATTATAATGCCTTTATTTATGTTAACTAATTGTCCGGACTTCAATTTGGGCAATAACTGTTTTTAAACATTTTATAATTTATTTATTTTTATTCATTACATTTCATCGGTAATTGCTATAAAATGCAAGTGGCTGTAGGGTGCTCCAATCAAAATAAATTCGGATCTCTTTTCACATAGAGGACTGATTGAGTCATTGATTGGAGATTTATTGCCCCTGGTTTAATAGCCGCCTGATTTATCGATCTATCTACTGTACCTACACCTACATATATATTGTATCGGACTGTATAATTTAAATTATACCATCCACCATCGAGTTCAGTTTATCAGTAACTGATAAAGTGAAGAAAAATATCGTTGGATAGAAATAAAGTTGATACCACATTTATTAAAAATGGCAGCCCTTTTAAAATAAATCAAAATGAAGTTAGATCAAAAAAAAAATGAGTGGGCGAAGAAAATCTTAACGGTAAATCCAAAATTTGTTTTATGAAGCAGCGAAAACTCTGCTAGACTTTTTTGTCTATTTCTAAGCCAACGCAACTATTTCCAGCGCACAATTTCATCTCCACTATGATCTACATTGATTTGAAATATACATTTATTTGCCTGACGAAAAGCAAAACGTCTTATTGTAAAAAAAAAATCAAAGAAAAACTTTTTATAACTTGAGCTAAAGTAAGTAATAAAGTCATAATCCAGTGAAGGTAGACTAAATGATATTATGAATTGTTCATTTCAATACCTACTTTTAGCTTATTCACTTAGTTGAGTAATTTTAAGCGTGCATAATAATTGTTCATTTTATTTACATTTATCAGTTTTTAAAAATTTAAATGAAGATAACGAGTGTGATAACTGCTGATAGCTGTTACCGTTTTGCGTAATATGCAATTACACTGGTGTATTACTGGATTTTGTTCCAACTTAATTATTTTATCAATATATTTATTTTCCTTTAGCATATTGTTTACTCATTTTTATTATCTGCTATGATATGATTATTATTATTTTTTTAAAATATTTTTGCAATTATTATTTATATTCGAAAAGAGTCAATATGGTAGGTGACTAGACGTAGAGGTCATTCAGCTAATGTCCTAACATTGCAAATTTATTATAAAAACTGTAATGTCTTGATATCTGACATATTCTTCTTTGTATATATTCTCCTGGCATTAATTTCGCTTTCCATCCAATCTAAGCGCTTTTAATCTTGTTCATTACGTGTACATCTACGTTCAATTATTTTAGAAAGAGTAGCAGGGTTGATGCCAAACACATCTCGAATGTCGAGCTTCTAATTAGATCCCATTTTGTGACCCCTGCCTTTCCTCCAAAAAAAAATAATTTCTCCATCTTATTTATACCTCGTTCTAAATCTAAATTTGATGACCGTATGTAAAGGTGGTGCGATATACCGATTTAACTTCGTCCCGATTCTTAGCTCTGCTTTTATCATAACGCCCTATGCATTATAAAATCCAACTTTAATGTATTATGCGTAACTGGCATATTACCCGTAACCGTTTCAGCCGTGTTTGCTCACTTTATTCCACTTTCGGCCATTTAGTATCTGGAGCGTGTTCGAATAAGAGCTGTCATGGATGCGGTCATCTGTCCGCGTGCTTAATAAGGCGTGGGCGTGGAGCCATTACCATTGTACATCACACGGTCGTGATGTAACATCCCGGACTCCGGTGGGATAATGCCTGATCCTTGGACGGGTGTGTAATTCCTAGCTTCAAGTTTACTGATCAGTGGAAGTGGTGTATTGATTGCGAGTGAATCAACCCATTGATGGCACCACCCACTTGGCGACACCGCTAAGTAAAAATACATATATTTCCTTTTAATTTGTAGATCTCCATATTATTATATATTATTTTGTTTGTCATTGATTTTTATATGTTCATATTAAAGCTGTCTATCCGGGTGTTATTTGCTGTTTAATGGACCTTAAAAGAACTTCCTCTGGTGCCCGCAGCTATCAAAGATTTTCTATCGTCACGGAAATATTCGCCCCGCGGGCTGTAGTTCGGATCAACTAAGTTATAACTACTCGTACTCTTCAAGTATGTTTCGAAGCCATAAGGCGTGGCTTCTTCCTCCATCACATATTCTATCTTTTCCTCGAATTGCTGTTAGGTTAGTCTTGTATTTGCCGCCTCCCATGACGTGACAAATGCACTAACCAATACTAAAAATACCTAATAATTACGTAAAAAATAACGCAAATCGTCACCCACTCGTTTGGCCGTGTTGAGATTCTCATCAAATGATGACGTGACTTTTTTGGTTTGATCTATGATGATGAATGCCTTTTTTGCACATACTCGATCTATCCAGTTGTAAACTCCGCAAAATCATTTTTTCGTGACGTCTACGATTTTCCCGTTAAATTTCCCTGTTCAGTTAATGCATAGATTAGATAAATGAGTACAGTGCATGGTGTAATCGCGCACTCCAGATGAATATGTATGGCAACTCGTTGAGATAAGCCATTAGCTGAATGAGGAAACAGTCAATTCGGTGCATGGCCGCCGCGACCACCACCTGTCTGTCACGTTGTTCAGCAAAACTGCTACTCTTATTACTTCCATACAGCTTTTTATGCTAGCCAATTTAGGGTATGACAAAGCTGATGCGTGATCTTCTAGAATAACTAAATTTATCACAGTTTCTTTAATTAGATTGGCGTATGATAATAAACTGTAAAAAAAATTATAACGTATATCTTTTAGTAGTAGTGGCTATGTTTTAGGAAACTTCTTCCAATGGGTTTTTTTTTATTATTGACTAGGTATATTAATAAGCATTCGAAAATACAAAATATGATGTAAATGCAAAAATGTTTACAGAATAACACATTAAAATACTTTTTGTAAACTATTCGATCTTTTGGTGTTTTTTTCTTAGTCGTTCTCACTAGGGGTCCTGTGCTGAGGCGGACTAGAGTTTACTTTGATGTCATATAATTAGGTGCATTTTCTATGTCGTTTTTAGTGCTGTTTTTAAGGTTGTTTCATTGATCTCTTTCAGCCAGACTTCTTCACTTGTACTCGTTAAACTTTTTTATTGTCTTTATATCTGTGGGAAGCATGTTCTGGAGTTTTCTTGCAAAATATATGTAGTTACTTTGTCCGAAGTGGTATTGAAAAAGTCGTAGTGAAAGGTACATAGAATATCTTTACTATATAGCAGAAAGTCTATATAAATCAGCAAAAAATCTAGAACGATGGACTCATCGTCATTTCTATTACGAATAAACGTCATTAGTATTATTGCCAGCAATATGTTTTAATTTAGATTTGAATAGTTTGACGAATGTCGTTTAAAAAATAGCCATACTCAACTTGTCATCGGCTAGGCACATATCGACAACTGATGAACTTAGTGGAAACCTTGAACAGGCCGCAGGATCCATGGTTGACTAACAAATTGGTCGGACAACGTCAGACGTATAGCTAGGTGAACGAGACAACTGCTGACAGAAAAGATTGGCTAAAGGGGAATCCTATGTTCAACACTGGATCCAAAGAAACTGACGATAATGACGGGACCTCAATGTTCTTACCTCATAAACCTAAGTCATTGTGAGTAATAGAGATGCTTTCCCTCACTGCTGAGATTTGAAAGAATCTTCGGCCAACGTTCTTGTCTCCACATGCCAAGTGCCCTGCCTGTTTCGCTCAACCTCTCCAGGCCTCAAGCACAAATAATATCTTCGACGTCAGTTTGCCATGTTCAGGTGTAAAATAATTTTGATATGGATCTATGCGTTCATCATCCACCGTAAAACTGATCGGTCATGCAAACAAAAGGAGAATCCAATTAGTATTCACCTGCTCATCCGATGATCTCGTTTCGGGAGTTTATTATTGACTTAAGCAAACGAATGCAATGCATCACAGCTCTCTTTAGTTCTCGACTGCCTCCGTTTTGAATACAGTAGTTCGTTAAACACTCCAACGTTAAGACATGTACTTACTATGCTCTCATATTATTATCAATGACTGAGTTATTCACTACATAATCAATGCAAATACATAATAGTTGTGTGACTCCGTAGGTATAAAATTGGCAAGTTTGGCCTTTTTAGTTTATTTTGATGCTTTACTTTTTGGCTTTCTGTTTTTACGAACACAAAAACAATAATATCAAAATTATTTTTACCGTGCTCAATCAATTACTCATTTCAAAGTACCATAAATATACTACTTTTCATCTTTGATAAACGACACTGCTTATATCCCAATAGAACCGCTAGGCAGTACGTAATATTTCACACTGCGGTTACAAGTACATCAAATAATATTCTCTATCTTAAATAGACTCCTAGTATGGTAATGAGTACCGTGATGTAGTTGACTACTTATTACCAATATATTGTAGCATAATATATTACTAACGCGAAGAATTTTAATTTTCCTATGTTTTCTTTTGTGTTTAACCTTTTTAGTGTTATACTTATTTTGCAAGTATGTATATAAATTGCTACAGATATTCTGTGTTTTTAAATAAAAAACAGTATGATACTCAATAAAAATGCAATAACTTGGACAAATATCAATCAATTAAAATGTAGGAATATTATAATTCTAATTTTAAAAAAACATCCCTTTTTTCAAAAAAATATATGTAAAAAATACAAAAATATAAGATTATTTCACTTTACAATTGTGGTTTTGAAAATGAATCCGAAGATTCACTTTCCATTCACAATCTTTTATTGCGATGTACAATAATGTCACTTCCGTCGTCACTGTCTTCATTTATGTTAACAAAGGTCTCGTCGTCCGTAGTGTCGCTGTCATTTGATACGTTACGATCATCCGCAATAGAACTAACTTCCGACATGGTGAAAAATATCGATTCACTTTAGGGTGTATTTATTTTAACAGGATAAACAATAAATACAGTTATCAAGACACGCGCCAACCGCAATTTACCATGCTCAAATTGAACGTGTGCTCTCCCGAAAACGACAAAAAGCACACTGAAAATTGCAGCGTTATAGCGCTGCGTTGCAATTTACGTAACTAAAGTTTACAGCGCGATGGCTCTGGATCGCCCTCTAACGATTAAGTTCCTATCTGTGTGCTCTTTGCTTCTTTTTTTTTACTGTATAATAACTAATTTCTGTGTTTAATGTGTTCATAGAATAATGGTTTCTGTATATATATAGACCCAAGTTCATTCGTTCTTATCTTCTAAAAGACTCTCCATGCAGCATCTCCAAAGATGATATAGGCCTTGAGGGAAATTATTTCCCTCGGGGTCTCCCGTGTGGAGTTACTGTAAAAAAAAAGATAGGTGCACATGCATTTGTATATCAAAAGGAACGATGAAAACAATTTGATTCACTTGCTTGTGTCTTCTCTTCCAGAATCGTGGAGCTTCCTGCAGGCTATTGCACGCCTTTCTTCGTCCGCTTCAGTTATTGATTCCATAATCCACCGTTTAAACAATTGTTAAAAGTAATTTGTTGTTCATTAATCAGGTGTCATAAAATTATTGGGTGGGCCAATTTACGATCGCTTCGTGCATGCAGCGCTAATCTAGTGTGTTCTGTGCTTCTAATATTTTTTTATCTGTTATTACATCAGCAACTAGGCGTGACTATAAATAGCGACATTTGTTCATTCATTATATTTTCCCCCTTGATTATGCGAGCCGGACTGTAATCTAGATCGGTTTACGTAGTGCTAGCTAGCTATAAATTGTTTAGGCTTAATAAAATAATTCTTTTTTAATACTCTAATATTTTAATCTGTATTTTAATACTCTAATATTTCGGAATCTAAAAGCTTTTAGGTTCTTGCATGATGGCCCATCTAACACTATAATATTCGACATTGATGTAGAATGAGATATCTATTGAATTCAATAGATACTTACGACGAATGAAACTAATTTAAAATACAAACGAAAATCTGTTGGAATATTGAATATAGGTATGTATTTATTATTTGCGGCTAATGGCTTTTAAATGAATAGAGTTTAATAGTACAATAATATAATCTACAAAATATACCATTGTGTACAGTTTTTAAATAAAACGATATGATTGAATAATAGATAGGAGTTGTTTAATAAGTAGTATTGATTTTTCAATTTATTTTGACAAGTTGTTGAGTCTCATTATAACCCTTATTGTAATATTTAATCATTGGAGATAATATTAACAAATCTTCAGTGAAATATGAAACAGAAAAAGACACAGAAAATATAAAGGTAATCGTCGCATTTGAGAATCGAACCCGGAGGATATTTTCTAGACTTGAAAAGTCGATAGATGTCCCATATAAATAAAAATAGGATAGGTGTACCCCCGAGACACTATATAATTTGCAAATATATTCGGGTAGAACTTTGCAATCATAGAAAAAGATTGCAGCCAAAAATATGGGAATTAATTGAGGATAATATTGGTAATTGAAAAATGATGAAAAATAATTAGGTCCTATTAGCTCGGTGGTAGTGTTGTCCCGATAAGAAAGAGATCCTGGTTCGATTCATAGATGTAACCTTTTTATCTTCTGTGTATTTTTATGTTTCATATTTCATTTGAGATTTATTAATAATATCTTCAATGATTAGGTATTGATTTCACTTAGTATATCAATTTAGTGGATTTATTATACCATTATTCGTGGTCATAGTCCGTCCACCAATAAGGATCGAATTGGCTTAAAATGGGTTTACGCCTTGTTTAGACCAGATCAGAATAGCCAGGTACTTTCATCATATCTCCTCACCTTCCTCATTTCGTTCAGCCTCTCAACGTTCCCCAAATTGGGGATGCCATCGTCCCAGTGTATTCGGGCAGTCGGGTTTATTGTGCGAAGATCACATAGAAAAACCACTTTAATGCAAATGGGAATGACAATGCATTGGGATTGGGTTATAGCAGCAATTAATTAAAAGTTATTTTACTCTATTCATATAATTACGTATAAGTGATAGATTTAATAATACGTGTAATATTTGTCTTAAGATATATTATATCAAGTTAATTACAAAAACTATCCGACTCAATAGAGAAACTTTTTTCTTGTTGGAGTTGGGCAGCTGTAAAAATAAGTGAAAATCTTGTGTTTGCATTGATTTGAATTGAAAACGTGTGTTTTGAACATTCAGTCTTTTGATTTCCCGGATTTCATGTTTTACGTAGAAAATATTGAATTCAACTTCGCCTCTTCGTTCTGCTTCTACGTAGGTACTTATCTTCTACTGAGTTAAGGTGACCATTTTTTTTAAACTACGGCAAGTTTGTGAAAAATAAAAGTTATGACCTACTCAGATTTTTTTCATTTCATGGAGGGGATGGGAAGGGGAGGGGGGATTATTTAGCTAATTCTGTAAAATTTTATAACAAATTTTTCATGGCTTTCTCAGATATTTGGGTCTTTATTTCTGATGAGACGTGCTAACCGATTCTCGTCGATATTCGATACTCTATTTGATGTGGTGTACTGGTTTAGGATAACGACTAATCAGGACAGAGGACCAAAAAACAATACTTGGAAAAACCAGTACTAATGGTCACCTTATTCTAAGTCTAAAGGCGTGTCAAGTGGCAGTATACCAGTGCTGGTCGACGGTTTTCATTTCCTGCGGTATTACTTGAAATATTGACTCTGGTAGCGAAGTGCTTATAAGCGTCTTATCATAGGCATAGCTTGGATTCAATAAGCGTGTGCACTTTGCAGCCACATATAATTGTGGTAACTGTGTCCTCTAAAATGTGTTTTTTTTTCAAAACCCGTTTACTGTTGATGGTTACAAAAATTTATTGTTAATATTTGATTATGTTTCTCTAAAATGTATACTAGCCACTTCAGATTTATAAAATCTTGGCATCTCTGATATCGGCGCCCTTGAGGTAATTTTTCACAAAGCCGCGCTAAACAAATCATCCAATTATTACTATTTTTTATCAATGTCGAAAAAATAATGTTTCCCCATTTTTTACGTCAGTTAGTTGACAAACAGTCGCATTTCCCGAAGCATTAACCCCCATATATATTATGCTTTATATATTTTCACTCAAACTATGCATAAAGCTATAGTCATTTCAAGCTATGGTTCTGGTATCTGGAACAATGTGCAAATATGCTATATTTTAGTTCATTATAATCTGTTTATTTATAGCTCATCGTAGATCGAACAAGAAAAGCAAGAATTAGTTACGATTGCATGTCAGTGGGACATTCAAAGGAAGAAAGCGCGAATGTTAAGGGTCCAGTATAAGACCGCGTATTCACCGCCGTTAGGAATTTTAGGCCTCAAACTCAAAACCACGGACCACCGCGATCCGGCAGCAGGATTGGGGAAATGTGGATAATGTAGACCACGCCGGATTAAAAAAATGTTCATCGTATTGATGCAATACGAAACAAAAAACATTTGCTCTATATTTTTTTCGTTTATTCGCTGTGTAACAATAAATTAATAGAAGCTTGACAGACTTAACTTAGCAGTCGGAAAAGGGAGGATTTTTTGCCGCTTACTGCAAAGTAAAGCAAGTCGATCTGTTGGTATAGGTTAGGGTAAATGATGACAATATGTTTTTTTTTAAATTTTGTATATAATATATTAATAATTGACAGTACCCATACAAAGTACCTTTCACAAAATATTTTTTTTGTTACTATTTACGTATTTATTTCTTCACATCATAATCTTTTATTTTTGCTTCGGAAATATTATAGAAATGGGTAACGTGGATCACCTGCTCAGAAATACTTGTAAGCACAGTTTTTGACATAGGGAATTATTTTCATGGTTTTTGAATCAAGGAATCCGATTTTCGATTGTGCACTTGTGGATTCAAGATGGTTGAAATGAATTAGATGCTTTTTTATATGGCTGTTCTTTCAATGGCTTTGGTTTTTATTAATGGTTAAGGAATCCGACTATTACATTTAACTTAGGAACCAAGATGGCGGATGTGAATTAGATCCCGTTTATTAAACGGGAATAAGAATTATTTGTCTTTTGATAATTTTTGGGATTTCGAAACGGCCTTCAATATTGTATACTAAACAGCAGTAAAAATATAACATAGGTAGATAACAGTGATTTACAACCCACTCCAGATGCAGACAATAAGCTTGAATACAATTCACCAGTAGTTCAGTCAATGAAGGCAATAAGAAAAACTGAAATTTTTGCAGGTGAATAATACCTATAACAGGGAGTATTTTCACAAAAGTCTCCTATCTTCCCCTTGCCCCTCACACACGCAAAGTAGACCAAATATGCTATAATTTGAAATCAAATACGTTTCTAAGGACTTAATAGTGTCCGAGATACAGCGGTTCTAAATTATGCAAATTTTTTGTAAGTTATCATTCTTCGCTATTTTTTAGTGTTTTGGTCAATTTTGACAGTGAAGGAGTAATTTTTCGGTAAAGGTTAATCTATACTTTATAAAGTAGGCTAAAGATAGTACAAATTGAAAACAAATTGGTCTCCAAGGACCTAATATCGTCTGAGATACAGTTGTTCTAAATGAAGAAAAACATTCTTTGTTATCCATTCTTCGCATTTGATTTCAGTGTACCTCCACACTTTAATTCCGATTTTGAACCAAATCGGTAGAGAACTCAAAATTCAAAATGAACATCGAAATTAATCAGGTTGACATTAAATTTGACATCAGCACCCCCCTAACATGACTTACGCCGCTTTCTAACCAAATCGGTGTGAATATCTAGAAATTCAAGATAGCCGCTAAAACTATGGATTTTGATAGGCACAGATCGGCATACTTATATATGCAGTCGGGGGCGTCAAGATTGTAAATTATATGGGCACAAAAAATGTTAAGATTTTAAAAATAATTCGTTCATTCATTAGTTTTGCTTTTGACAGCCTGCAAAGATATAATCTTATAGATCTATACCACGTCCGTCAGTTTTTTTCCAGTGCGCAGGTCTTTTATATTGTGCCGTATAATAAATTAATCACTTTTTGGACCATCTTAAAGAACGTTGCAAAGAAATGTGATTACAACAAAAAAAATCGAAAATACGTAATTCCTACATTCCGGTGGCAGTTTAACACCTCTCTTCCCAGCTATTCGTCATAAAACAGACAAAAATATCGAATTTCAAATCGACGTCCGCTCGCTCCGAAGGGCTTCTCACAACTGATTTACTCCGCCGAAATAAATCGTTTTATCAACAATCGCGCGGGCCGGAGATTCTCATAGGTTTTTTGTATGACGGAACTGAATTTAAAAATTCCTGAACTTTGAGGGAATTACAGAGAAAATCTAGATTTACTGAATTATTTTTAATAAACGCTCTTGGTTCTTGATCTTATTTACTCTGAGATTGTGGAAAGATTTTAATTAAATATGTTTGTAATGGGTGCAGTTAACATAACGGCGAGGGCACTGTCGAGCGTTTTACTTAAAATTACAGCAGATATTTCATATATAATGTAAAAGATTACAGTTTAAGAATTTACGTTATTGAAAACCTTAGACACTTTCGTAACTTTCTGTTAAGAAGTTGCAGATAAATTATGTGTTGTATTGCTTACGTTAGCATACTGCGAAGTGACGTTTAGCGTCTTATTTGAGACTGCCCCCTTAAGTCTATAATGCCAACTTAACTGCCTTCCTAATACTGTTATACGTTTATCCGTCCGGCAGACCCAACATATGCCCTTTCATTACTAAACTGTACTCTGTTTCTGTTAGTTCCTTTCTCTTCCTCTATCTCTTCTCGTCTCTCTTTGGAGGCTGTCATTGTATGGGATACAGAGCTGGGCTTCAATGCCGCAATCTAGCGCTCAATTATTAACTGCTGGAATATTTACCCATAATTGAAGTTTTCTTTCATTCTGATAAGGAGTTCTAACTAGAGACTACAATGATTAGAATTGTTTTTTTTTTAAATTACAGAATAATGGGTTGTAGTGTTTTATTTTCTAAGTTTTACTTGATTATGGTAAAAGTATCGACTGAATGAAAGTGATAAGAAATTGTGAATAATTGATCCATTCACGTTCTATACGCACATGATTCAATGTGGAAGGGTCTGTGAAAAATCACATGAAATCTTCTCCCAAGATTTGTTGTTGAATCGAAACATTTCGCCAAACAACTCGATCTTGGCATACACTTGGCTTCATTCACATTCATACATCGTCTCATACATTCTCTTCTATTATTCCGACTTCTGGTTAATTTATTATTTAGCTTCTTCATAATTTATTTATTTTATGGGTATAACCTTTTGTAAACATAAAACGAGGAACTTTTACAAAGTTATTTTTTCTTTTATTATGTATTGTTTTAAATCTCCATTTAATAATAATTCTTTTAAGAGGAACGGCTGCACGCCCTGTTTCATATAAAACTTAATTTTAAGATTGATTATATCGAAGGTAGGCAATGGTGATGACGACAAGTTTCCACATGCCTTTTCGTTGTTAATATTCTTCAAATGTTGAAATGATTAACGTGCTCCATAAATTTCACTTGTTGCCAGAGCGTATCTCCGGTGATGGCAAAAAAACATTCGATCCATCGAGTGGTCAATATCTGGACGCCATTAACTCTCCGGTAGAAATAATTCCGTTGGTGCTGCTTCTCTGTCTGCCCCGGCCCGCTCTGTCGCTGTCGCTGTACCTCCGGCATTCTTCATGCTATCACAATACCTTCCACTTACCTTTGTGCTCCGAAATTTGATTTCGTTTGGCCTTTTTTTCGGGCACAAGTTGTCGGGGCTTTATTATCCGCAATGCCCGACGAGCCGCCTCCCGCGCATGCGGCCCTCCGGCCCTCCCCCTCCCCCCCGACCCGCGCCCGCTCCGCAGTCCGCCGCCGGTCCTCGCACGGGACGCACGCCCGCGACCCGCCGGCCTAGCACACCCGACACAATCAGGAAGCTTCATCAGCGCCTTGTTTCCACTTTGTGACTTTAAATCAACCCGACCAGTGAATCGACTGGCTGATCCGCGGAGGTTTGTGAGTTTGTGACCCATTTCCTCTTGGAGAGGAAATCCCGCGAGCTTTTCCGCGCTGAACGTAGCGTGCATGTTGGTGGCGCTTTCTGAGCTTTCGCCAGTGAGACGAAACTCTACTACTGTGTTTACTGAAAACTGTTTTTAAGTGAAGTTGAATTAGTGTCGGATTAAAACATTGATTTAGTGAATGTTCTGCCTGGGAGAAGGTGGATACTGCTGTTCGACCTGAGTTTATGGTCTTCCCGAAATAACCTTGCTTATTGAAAGGTATATTATAACTTGACCTTAATGTATGTACGCTTCCCTGATTCCATTCTAGATGAGAAGCTTTCACGCTTGATTAGCTCATGTTCGAGATGTATTTAATACAGAGAGAACATATAGGGGGTTACGTACGCAATATTTTCCACCTTGATCAACAGATCAACTGTCATCGCGGAAGATTATTGATTAGGCTTGAAAGAACGCTGCAACATTATCTTATTGATTGGCCGCTGGATGGACTGTTCTGAAAATACGCAGAAAGTACGCTGCAATTAGGACTATAATGCGAGATGCTGTAAAACTATTGAATCATATTTGGCAAACGCAGCTGTTAAATTTAACTTTCGCGTAGTTTTTTAACTCAGCACTTCGATGTTTTTTGTTGTGGTTCCCATTCCACCATATCTCTTGCAAAGCTTTTGGTAGTTTTCGGAAAGCTTTTCGCTGCACGTACATTCAAGCTTAACAAAGCTGTACGTGCCAAAATACAATAACCCACAATTCGTACCTATGCACAATGTATTATCTAAATCTCCAGCATCTAAACAGGAACCTGTCCGTTGAATAATAATTTAACGCTGTTACGTATGCATCCGGTGTTGCGAATGTTGCTATGGAATAATATCCTTCCCCAATAGCGAATCCTTTGCAAACAACGCTCTCAGGATTCAGTGTCATTTTATTATAATCATTTCTGGGGTGGGGAATGGAACATCTGGGTGTATTTCGGGTTTTATGTGTAGGTTATCTGATTTATTACCTCATTTAATTCATGTTTTTGGGGGGTAGTGCAAGTTACAATGCTTTTTCATATAAATGCGAAATGCAATTTATTCAGTGGACTGTATCGGCAACTCGTTTTATTTAAACACGGACCCTTTATTTTGTTAACTTTACTTATTTTTTAGCATTGTAATTAGAATTTTCTTCGATATTTATTTTTGTCCATCACGCATCTTCGTTTTTGCGACATAATTTAAAACAAACAAAAAATCGACGAAAAATCTGACCATCTTAAACTAAATTGGGTGGAATTTGAATCTGTAAAAAGACACTCGGTTGAGATATTACGTGATCTCTGAAAATAAATATATGTATTGTGTCAATTTCAATATTGACAGTTCCATAATATTCCAATAAGGAATGCCTTAGTACGAGAGATTTGATTAAGATCTACACGGCTCTCTGCCAATCACTATTAGAATATGGTATTATCGGATGGGGCAGTGTTAATGATAATATTTTAAATTTAATCATTAGAACACAAAAAGCCATCATGAAAATTATACTTAAAGTCTCTGTAAGAGCTAGTACTGATGAAATCTTTAACAAAATTAACATTATGTCAATAAAAAAAATTATACTCTAAAACAATACTACTTTACATTCATAAATACAAAAAACAAGAAATAAAAACAATCACACATATTAGAAACACTAGATCTCAGAGTCAAAAAAAACACATACACAACCTTTTTACAAAAAACTTCTACTGTGGTACTAAACTCTACAAAAAAACCCCACTATCCTTTAAAAATCACAACATCCATAATTAATTTAAAAATCAAATACAACATTGGATACGTTACATAGATAGATCTGAAATAGAAAATATATTAACACCAAATACAGACTAACACCGAAACCACTCAACTGCACTTAAAACGCCTCACCAAACAATTATTATTATTTTTTTTTTCATTAATTTAATATAATGTAATTTAATATTTTGTAAATTAAATCCTCAGCACGGGAAATCCCAGTTAGGATGTCATTATTTATTATTTTGTTATAAAAAAAAGAAGATAATAAAACATTATTATTATTATATTATGTAATCATTCATAATATGGAAGAAGAATCTGTAGGAGTAAAAAATACAACTTTGTTGTTATGTCTGTTTTCGTTTGATTTTCAAAGACTACAGTCACAATTATTATTTGAGCTGTGACATCATGTTTTGTTCAGCAATACTAATATCACGTGTCTTGTGATAATAGATATATTTTTAGATCCCTTTGACAGACGCGTCTGAACATTATCTCGGAGAGATCGTTAAAATAAGTAAAGTTGGAAAATTATGAACTATCTTAAAATATTATGATAATATTTATCTATATTGTGACTGCAAAATCAAAACTTGTCGCTATGCACTCTCCTTTTTCCATTAAGTAAACCACCAACTCTGTAATATCTTATAACCCATCCTAACGATTTGTTGAAACCAATTGATATATAAAGTAATATTATTAATAAATTCAAGTTTTGTAAAATCGTGCTATAAAAATACTGAAAAATATAAATTTAAGTAAAATCATGGTTTGTCACCCCTGACACCCAAAATTGTTTATAAAACATAGATTAAGAATTAATTGTACCAGTCTGAAGATAGCCGTCACAGGCTGAAACCGGTCACGGTCAATAATAAAAGTTAAATATAGTTTAAAAAGTGTCTTTTATTTAATTAATATCATATAAACCATTTCAAGCCTCATTTTCTTATAACGCTTTCAGGAAATATTACAATGGAAACGCAATATGTACACTCCGCTTCTCTATACAAGCGTTGCTTAAAAGATAATTGTAGTATTGTAAATTTATTAAAATGTTTTCAATTTTAATAATAAATAAATAAATAAAAAAAATAGATGGATGCACTTTTTTTTTAATAATTGAAATCTAATTATTAGATATCGTGGAATACCCGATATGGTATTTAAGATTTTGAAATTTATTTATTACATTCATATAGCATTATATAACATAATAATAGAAATTAAACAAAAATATATATGAGTATGTATGCATGTATATATGCATAAATGTCTGAAATATAGGTCAGATTTTGTAGTTTGCGGCAGCGCACCGCAAATTTTACGTTATTGCTTTGAAATGATAAGAAAAATGGTGCCATTCATTGTTTCTGATAATTCCTTCGTGATGGATGGATAGGTATATTATACTTCGTGGCATTGTGCCGCAAATAATAAACAACGCTTTTATTTCACATACAACGCTATTCAGACTCGATTGAAGTATAATTGAGCATTTATCTAGAAAACCCGAAATGTCGTGCGACTTTTTTATTGTCTTTAAATCATTATTATGGACTCGCATTTACTTTAATGTCATCTAACTGATCTTACGTATAATATATGTATAATTTGTTCTAATATAACGTTCTTAATTTAAAATATATATATATATGTAATAAATTATTCCTGTCGGTGTTGTTTTGGCATAATAAACTGCAATTGGTGAAATTACAGAAGAGCAATTTATAACACGGAATTTTCACACATTAAGTTTAGTAATTGATTAATTTAATTTAATTTGGGCCTTAGTAATCAAATAAAAAAAAATCTGATATCAGATTGCGTAGCAAAATAACATTAGGTTCTGAATATAGATAAAAATAAAAGCAGTTTATGTTTTAACACCACCGCTATTTTAATACAGGGCTATATTACGTTCCTTGTGGGTCTCCGGAATTCCCGATTATTAGGATTTTTGTGTTGGACAAACGCTGTTTCGTTAAATAAAATTATAACTTACTGAATTAGTGCTACACTTCGTTGGCGTCATGATACTCATTTTATAATTCAGCCCATATTTTATGCAGCTGGCCCCGTAAGTAATGCTGTAATGAAATTAACACTTTTAGCACGCTTCGTGCACCAGAAGAGTTGACAGCTTATTTCTCACGGTGTGGGAATGTTGAATGCAATACGAGTACGGAGGCCATGTGCCACCTTTACTTTACAGGTAACTGAACAAAACAAAAAGCTTCGTGTTATATGATTAACTAACCGAACTTATTATGGCTGCATTATTATTTATTTTGTAAATTTTCCCACAGTTTTCATTGTTTTTTTTTTGTTCAATTACTTTGCATTATAATTTGAGTTTTTCCCATATCCTTGTAAACCCCACAACACTTGTTATAATCTCTACGAATAACATTGTATACATCTATTTCTACACACGAAACAAAATACACTAGAATTTGTTTATAACGAGCACCCCTATAGCGAAATCCCGACTATATATGTAAAAAAGTCCTACATTTTTAATGTACGCGCATTACCATATAATTCTTACGGTTATGATGAGCTGGTTTTACGGATATACTGAAATTTGGTACACATTGCAAATATTTGTGATGGTAAGGCATCATCCCCAATTCGTGGAATAATTAACAAACAAGATATAGCAATTTTTGGTCTGACAATATAACGTTTTTCCAAGTAGGTAATTATTAAAACAACTGTAAACGAGATGAACTCCGTTTATAAAAAAAATAATGTACAAACCAATCTCCAAAGTGATTATTATCTTCTTGAACCTTTTACGAATTTAATTGCATGGTTTACACTAAGTAATTGTATAGTAGCAGAAGTGAGTAGTGACATTGATGCATAACGAAGGATGCCTCAACTTAAAAATGATATTATGTACACGGAGAATAATATGGTAGATCCCTCGACGGTAGGAAACAGTGAATAGATTTGAATAGGTATACCAAATATAATGCAAGAAACACTCTGTGAATAAATTGTATTCGACAAGTTAGAATCAGGACTGTCTTTCTTGATTTTGGATTCTTGAGTGATTGAAAAGTCTGGTACATTTCACGCATTGGTAGATAGATGTTGGGTGGTTAATCTCTCATATTGCTTACTGTTATTATGAAGTATCGGCGGACGTTATTTCTCCATACACATTTTAAAATGACGGACCTAACGATTGCCCGCCTTGAACGGAAGACGTGAATCTGAAAAAAGCTGCCAATCAAGTCGTACGGAAATCAATCCACTTAAATAAAATTAAAACCAAAGAATCATCCTGTGCTTCTACGATTTAATTGCGTATAATCTAGCATCAATAGATTTGTGATCGGTTTAGCTGTTTTGATTTAGTATTTATGTATTGCCTTAACACAATATGAGCTTTTTAAAACTATTGTTTTCGTAATAACCACACTGTTGCATGTGGGTCATATTCCTTGCCGCAAATGTGAAGGTTGTTAAAGGTTTTTAAAATGACATTTCACAAAAATGAAGGGAAACCCCACATTTACGCGTGCGTTCACCTGAACCAAGCTGAACCTCATTTTATATCACGGTTAGTTATTTTTCTTGTGAGTGCAATCGGAGTGTCGATAGAGATAAAGAAACAATAAAAATAATGTGTTTTGGCAATGAATAAGACTTGCGTGGGTTATTTGGCAGAGCTCACACAACATGTTGGTGCAATCCAACCGGATGCTCCTTTTTATACAGTGTGTGTTTTCATCATCATCGGCCCTATTTACATTTACCCATCCGCGATGAGCTGGATCCACAGCCCACAGAGAGAGAGATGGAACATCAAGCAAGTGGTTGCTACTCGCACATTCTACTACTTCTCGCCTTCTGGCTTCCTTGTGGGAAGGAATGACTTGTCACGAATCACGTATGCGTGGTACGCATGTGTCAAGTTCCCAGACAAATATTTGTGGTTTGTTGTGTCAAACAATACTGTAAGGTGGTGTCTAACCACATGTCTTGATATCTCTATCAATACAGGTAGGAAGTCGTTGACATGCATTGTATACAACCTGAGATCTAGATTGTCACCTTTGCTATATTGATTTCATCATTGGGTTGTTTGTTTACCTTGTCATCGTCATTCTTTTGGTCAGTATAGTGCTGCCCGAATTATCCCAATTCTTGGGTTAAATCTCTTTTTATTGTCTCATACGCTCTTATCATCCCATTAAATTCTTTAACCATTTCTGTGGCCGCACGTACCGCCTCTTTGTATTGGAAAATTCTATTAGCCTTTTTATCGGATGCTTTTGTACAAATCATTCGCAGGGTGGCCACAGACCGGGAAACTCGGACTATTGAGGAATTGGTTTGCGATAATTTTTTGTTACAAAATCAATGGAAGAAATTGAAAATTATATTTTAAGGTGGGTGTTAAAAAATCTTACTGTAATCTATGCTCCACACCCTGCTCGAATTGGTCTTGTCAACCTGGAATTATTACACATTTTTTTTTGTGTCTATTCTGATTCTACTGACTAGCAACTGTCAGTTCCATCCTAGCCGTATTGTGACTCCGTCCTTCGACCTAGACTATGACTGTAAACTGTACAGTGTATTACTGAATGCCGAAAGCACCATGCGACGGCCATGCATTGTGGACTGACCTTAATGCGGGCACGTAGAGCTTGGCCTGATGTATTTATCGTCACATCCATATCCGTAGCACGCGCCCTTTCTGCCGATAACTGTATTAACTGTTAATTGAACTACCGCCTTACCCCTGACAGCACCTTCTTTGTTTTACTTGTAGTTTGTAATTAGTTCTTAATTGTTCTAATTTTTGTTTCAATTCTCTGCTAGATTCGTGTTGTGTAGTTGTGCAATTTTTCCGGCGCAACTTTTCTTTTTTTTTATTTGCACCCGACGACTACCTCGATATAAATATTGATGTACCTTTTAGATTTATGAATACTGTAATACACCCACGAAGATGGATAATTTTTTTCCAAAGATATCTTTTTATAATGTTTATTATTGTTGGTACAATCTGCTGTATTTTGCGTATTACCTCACCTGTAAAAACATCACCTAAAAACACCTGTCAAACAAACGAATTATAATTATTTACCCGCCGTACTCGGCCTGGTGGAATGTGGGGGCAGTTTATACTCGTATTTATACCGATTGTTAGTTCGATATGTACTACGGCTCGTGGTCACGCCATCTAGGACTTGTTCCGTCGCATGCAGACTACCGAAGAATTTCCTTCAATATACATACCGCTGATATGGGGTACCTGAAATCGCTTGGTTCTGTTTTTATCAATCAAGCGGTGTTGATAACCCTATAGAAATAATACAGTTTGGTTCTGTATCAAATAGTTTTTCAACATGCATCCGGTGTATAGTACCATACCTTGGTTCTGTTTACTTTGTTTGGATCTCATAATTAATATACTGTATATCATTTAAAATTGGTTATTAGGTTCTTAGTTTGGGTTTAAAGAAAAGAATTAAAAAAAACTTACCCAAAGACGAGTCTAAATTGTAAAACTTGACCCTAATTTTAAATCAAAATTGTGAAAATTAACTTCATACTATATCAATAAAAGTGAAACTGCCTGTCCCAATTAATACGCACATCACTGTACATATTCTATCAACCTTCCTCTGTATTATCAGTTGAGTTACCTTTATTTCACCTCCTTGCGCTCCCCGTGATGTAACCAATATAGTTTTTTTAGTGCAACGAGTACAATTTCGCAATTGTCTCTGAAATAAAACGAAAAACTTGTTAGTTACCCTATCTGCCCAGTGTATTTTGAGGATGCGCCTATATTATATCCGCATTTCAAAGGCTTCTATCTTCCGTGCTAATGGTTGGTTTAGTCGTTTAGTGTCCAGAAAACATAACAACTAACCGTTCGAAGAATTCTAGGTTTGTTTTTATATTCTGTAAGCCGTGCGAGAAATGTAATGGCTCGTGCCCGAGTCGACTCTTTTTCTTCTACCTCCGCTGTATAAATGTTCATTAAAAACTTCAGCTGAGAGGCCTCCGTCCGGCGTTGAGGAGTGGACTGACGATGTCAAGCACCTAATACTACAGTGGAAGTATGTCCCCTCTAAAGGTTTTAAAGAACACCCTAGCGACGAATTTAAATGCTTTAATGGACTCGAATAATCTATTATTATTTTTATAATTTAATTTTGTTTAATTGAATAAACGAAGCATCTCCATTTTTAACTAGTCTACAGCTTTTATTGTTTGCAGTTCGCGTTTTTTTTTAATAACCGAGTTTATGTCTCAAAACTCCATCATAGCTTAGTATGAACATGATGTGCCGATATGAAAATAGTTTCCTAAACCTACAAATTCCAGACAAAAAAAATCGGTTTAAATTTCATGACGCCAGATTCCATCGTTTAAGAATTTTCTGCTCTCAAAAGGAGGAGATCTGAAGATAGCATGGTGAAATTGTTATTATCGTCATTAAAAGATTAGGGAATTATTAATTTTGTTCTATTAAAGCGTTTCAATATTTATTATTTATTCACGCTTCAATAGAAACATAATATATATTCAATCACGAATTGGTGGCAATTACATCCAACCAACCTATCAGGATCATTTGGCTCAATCAGGAATCATTTGGATCGAAAAAGAGCTTACAATTTTATACCAGTAGAAGATCAGACGCAACGTTGGGCATCAAACAGTCCCGAATGCCACAAGCCCATAAAAATAAATGAAAAGAAACCACTAGAAATTTCAGTGCGTGCGGACTGCGGACGGGTAGCGAACCGTGACTCTCAGCTTTTGCCGTAAAGACTGAAGACTAAGTAATACTACTGTAGCTCTATACTCTCTATAGTCAGCGATGCCGGCATAAAGAACCGTCTGTAGTATTTTGTGAATGTTTGCTAGAGGCAGAAATAACCTCGCTGGATGGGCTTTCTCTCTTCTGCTCGGTCCGGCCGCCGGTTTTATTGTTTTGTTTTGACTCGCGCATTATTTAGAGTCATGATTCTTTTAGTCCCCTCTCTGCTCTCACTGTTTGGGTTATCTACAGCCGCATCGGACACTTGCACCGTTCGGAAAGGTATATGGTAAAATATTGCTCGTGGGGCGACTTGCAAACTGGCCTTAGGTTATTCTCGACAAGAGTGCTTGCTTTGAAATTTATAACAAAATATTTATTTATCAGGCGCTACTCAAAGAATGGCGCAATACAAATATATGTATTTTTGTAATCCCGATAATAATGATATTTGGACGATTTCTATAGCGCCTCTTTTGTGAAAAATCACCTCAAGGGCGCTGTACAATATTTTTTTCAAATGCTCTATCTTATCACTAACTATAGACAATCTATCATTACAACTTATGGCTAACTGCATCCACCAGTTGATTGACCTGCAATACCAAACTATATCTACGATGCCTTTGACCAATAAACGTGATGCCGTGTTAAACTATATACATCTTATTAATTTTATGTACAGGCAGTTAATATTATACAGGGCCGTACTTACCCGGCAGCTCACTTCAGATAAACACTGTTTATTGGTTAAATTTATACACAGTTTTGCGCGCAGAGGATATAATATTGAAAACACATTGTTATTGGAGATACTATTTAATCCTGGTATTTATTTTAATAATTATTATATCGATTGTAACAAACAACTCCAGAGGCTGCGCTAGGAGGGCTGGGCCTGCTATGGAGATAGCTCAGGACAGGGACATCTGGAGGCGTACACAATTTTAGATTCAGAAGAGACTGAAATGGTTCACCTGTGCTGTCATCAAAGCACATTTCTTAACGATAATGTGAAAACCCGTTTATATAAATGATCAAAAACTGTCGAATGGTTAGCTCCTGTATCATGAAATCTGTATAGCTTTTTATGCCTAAAATTTTATGGGTCGACGCAATTCAACTTGATTTTCGTGATGAAATATACAGCTTTAAATATGTGCATTAAAAAGTGACATGGTTTTTCAATGAAATATAAGAAAGTAGTGTTGAAGTTTCCGAATGAACGTGGCTGATTTTTATACAATGAGCTTTTTGCGCTAGTTAACCTTTCATTGGACAACGTTTTTAGAAACGCTCGTCTGATTATTGATCCCAGTTTCCTAGAACCGGTTAACTAATTCCATCTTACGGCCAATTAAACTGAATGACTACGACGCGACGTTGACTAGAGTTATGGCTTCTATCGGATGATCCATGGCAGATGGCGGGTGTCAATCGGGGCCGGGGGCACAAGAGAGCAGCGGAGAGATGCCTGTTATCTCCTTTATTTATACGTGAACGCGAGATGCTGGGCACAGCAGTCGAGAGGGCACACTGTTTATTATCATTTCACCAAGTATTTTTGGGAGTAATTCCGACGCGGCGTTTTGATGCACTTTAAAATACATAAAAAGCCGGTTCATCGTTGTTTTCAAAACATCTAATTCTATCTTTCGCACCTATTTGTGTCTTTATTTCATCGTAAGTTCATTCAGCGGACTTCCGGAAATCTTTTCGGAAAGCCTGTTCGAATAAAACTTAACTTGCCTGCAATGTGTTTATGTTTTTTATGTGTAACTTAACAATTTAGCAAAAAAGACCAACCTGAACTTGCTTAATACATGCATGTGTCTGGCATGTTTTTAGGTTAAACATTTATTTGCCGTGTTTTCGAAATAATAATAATAATTGGTATAGCGTCGTTTTTGTGAAAAATCACCTGCCCAACCATTAAATAATATTGATATCTAGCTAGATTATAGCTATGATACTATTACCATAATAGTGACATGTTCTGGGGTCTCAATTCTGGTTCTTTAATGTTCATTTTTTCGTTTACTACCCTCGAAACAACTGTTGATATACCCATTTCCAAGCAGCCTGAAAGACCAATGTTACATTTATGATAAATTTAACCCGAGGAACCCCAGTAATTAATAAATCTAGTTACCAATTGGCAATAACTACAGTATGTAATGTATTGGAGCTTAGATGATGCCACTGTGCCCATTCCAATGATGTTTTATTTTTATATAGATGTCATAATAAAAGCGAGAAAAAATTCATGACTGGGTGAAAAATTCGTGGGTGGTTTATTATGACTAATTTATTATTCATTTTTTTGGAATAACTTATTGAAGCTTATAAACTTCATTGAAGAAGATGATATTTACAAATCTCAAAAGAAATATGAAATAAAAAAGACGCATAAAATAACAAGGTAGCGGTCGTATCTGGGAATCGAATCCAGGACCTCTGTGGATCGACTACACTCTAACATAATATGTCTCATTACCTTAGCGGTTAGTGTGTTGTCACGGTTCTAGGTACGATTCCCAGATGCGACCCTTTTATTTTGTGCGACTTTTTGTTTCAAATTTCATTTGAGATTTGTTAATATTATCTTCTTCAATGAATACATTTTATAATTTTTTTATTGATTAGCATGATGGACACAATAAAACAAATTTACGTTCCCCTCAAAACACACATCAACATGTCTCACTGCGTTTTAAATAACAGCTTTAAATGTATTTGCTCAATCGCTACGTACGATAATTATCACTTGTTCTATTTAACTTTCATATTAATTAGTACCTTTAAGTAATTTTTCACCGAATCATCGTGATTGATGGTGTTTTTAAATTGCTTTTAAATTGAACACAGTATTCATAAATTCGCCTGTACATACTGGTTGCGTACTAAACTCTGTGATGGCCAGCGGTCTGTAGTGAGATCATCGCGATGTTGTAACAGTGTCTGGTTGGCTACAGAGTACCACACTGAATGCACGACGTATAGATCACAGATCACATGGATGCTGGGTACATCCGACCGCCATAGAATCCCACTAGACTCCATTGATCAAGTCATGGAATTAACTTTGTTATTTCTCGTATCCCGGATACGCTTGAAGTTGTAGGTTCCTCAAATTATATGTAATTATTTTATGACCTACTTTGATAATATCTTCATGATTTAATGACTTTCATTGTGATTCGCGAAATCTCCTTGATTTTATCTTTTTACTTTTTCTTTCTGGAACGTGGTGTAGATATACCTACTACCAGTGGCGTGCAGTCCATGAGCGTTGAAAAGCTGTGCGCTAAGTTAAAGTGAACCATAAAAATACACAATAGACAATAAAGATTTATGTCTAATTTCTGATCACAATGTATTTTTCACTTAATTTTTTTAATGTTTTATATGCCACAATCGTTTGGCATTAATAAAATGTTTCCATTTGACAATTTTTTACTTTTCAGTTGCAACCTGCAATGGGCCATACATTATTTGATTTCCATAATCTAGTTTTTAGTGGCATATATAACACAAATCCATATATCCGCATACAGAATGTAAAAGTAGCACTGTAGGAATACCACTGAATGGAGTTATTTAATCATATTTAAGTTTATTTAGAGTAAAGCGCACTTGAAGTGAAATCACACAAAACTGCGCTATATAAATGCTTTGTTATTATTATTACTGCTTGTACTAATAAAAGCTTTGAAACATTATCGTTAATAATTTTTGGACAACTAAATTTTCCTTAACCAAATGCTATTAACCGAAATGTTTTTTTGCGGTTCCATCTGTGGACAGAACAATTTTTTGACTGAATACATTTCGCATTTGAACTTAAAAAAACTACACACAGCCTACCTTTGATCATGCACGCCACTGCCTACTACATATAATTTTATTTCATTTCTTTACATGAATAACCCGTATTAAATGATTTTTTTCGGGTTTCGAACCCGTGACCTCTGTTTTCAGAGCCAACCAACTAATCGCTCTGTTAGGTACCCACGAAGGTAGCTGTTTTAATAATAATAATAATAGTTGGATGATTTGTATAGCGCCGTTTTTGTGAAAAATCACCTCAAGGGCGCTGTACAAATATTTCTTAACTAATTATGTACAAACAGATACAGAAAAACATACTTACCTGGCAGGTCGCTTCAGATGAATACAGTTTTATTAGAAAAATTTATTTATAGAGATGATAGTTTTACATGGTTATTTGTTGCTCCTTTTCTATTGATGGTTACATTTATTAGATGATTGGTGGCACAAGAAGAGTTGGTATTTATTGAATTGTTGGTATTAATTTTTAGGACTGGAAGTGATATTTTCGAAAATTTAATCGGATTTCCATGATTTTAAATGAGAAATCAACACTTAATTGATTTACTGTAAATTTATCACGACTTTTATCGGAAGTTCGAGACAAATCTTGTGTTTTTGTTGTAAGATTTTCGACAATTCAACAAGTTCTCGGTGACTCGGAAGTTGGGTACAAACTTTTATAGACAGCCTCGAGAAAGGCAACCTTCTCAGAATTCCGTTAGATAAATATTTACTTCTTAGTCTTGTCTGGGCGAAATGTTGAAATGGCCAATGCTCGTTTACTCAGTTTACGGAAGATACAATTTTGACAAAAATACTTTAATGTCAAGGCAATAATCACTTAGTCATCGCTTGCGTTTACCACTTTTTTTTAAATTTCAAAGTTCACAAGAGTAGTTATTTCAGTGCTTTCCGCTTTAATTTTACGTTACCCGCACTCATAGATGATCGTCGATGTACTTTTTTTACGTTATGTTTGTCTGACCACAAACACACCTCTTGTAAATATTTGTTTAATCGTGAATATACAATATGTCCAAATCCAAAATAATATAAATCAATCTCCTCCTAATCGACAAGAGTTGTTTGTATCCCAGTAGTTTTATAATAAATTTTTTCTTTAATTTAACTTCCTATGGAATGCAATGTGTATCCCCTTGAGAATTAAAACACGGCGTTTAAAGAGTTTCTGGAATGAATTATTTCAGCACCGCCTAAGGCAAAACATTAGACATTTAATTTGTGTAAATATTATGTTATCTAGTAAGCATAATGCAGCCCAATCCTTTGAATATTAATAATGAAATTACTTTATTTTGGTTTGTCTTCATATTTTTAAAAGACATTCGCTTTTTAGATAATACCATCTTATGTGTGCTCGTTATGCCTTTAAATTTTTATGGTATTGTTATCTTAGTTCTTAATTCGAAAGATTATTTTCTTCGGAAAAAACGTTATCTTTAACATAATATTTACTCAATTCAATGCTTTCGAACGATAATGTTTTTTTTAAAGATAGCGTTTTCAATTTTTTTGGTGCTTTCGTTTGTTAACTATCGAGCAGATAATCTGTTTGTGTAAATATCCCACAGAATTATCGCACCGTGAACTCTGGCGTCATGAAATTTGCACCTGTTTTTTTCCCTTGTATTTCTAGGTCAACTCCCAACGTAATTTCAATTGTTAAAAAAAATTAAGACAGGACACTACATATGGTTATTTTTAGTATACTGCTAGTATTAGCTTAAATAAGTTATACTTTTTAGTATAAGCTACCGAAACATGTTGATATGGTTTGTTGCGCATTTTTCATTTGTTCAATAAGAAAATGATCATTTTGGGTTTTGGAACCTTGGCGAAACAGAGTTAGTATCTACTAATGGATTACAAGCCATACAATCTCTGAATTGATATATATACATAACTTTGCTTATTTTTAAGTCCGATCTTCCCGCGGTTTCCTGTATGGCAATGATTTCTTTAAAGTTATGAATTTTGATTCAAAATTTCCTTTATTTTATTCCCGTTTTCCTCCAAAAATTGAAGTGATAAGATTACAAAGATGGCTCGGTTTCCCGCCGTTTTCCCGAATGAAATCGCGATGGGAATGTTGGAAACGATCCAAATATTTTTGGAACATGTCAACTTTTTTCGGTCTGCCGGAGGCCTTTCTGGACCATGTTCCGGTACACTACTCCAAATGGAATATTAATTAACACATGAATTTCTCGGAAAACTATTATATTTTGTGTGGTCGATTCATGTATTATATATACTGAGAATTTAGCTCTAAAGAATATAATTTGCAGATAAGACTCTGTTATTTATCTCTATGATGCATTTAATAAGTAATTGATTCCAACAAAAGATTTGCTATCAACGCTGATACAATTTCTTTTGATTGTTGGAGATACTGTTGAATGTATTGATATATCGATAAATGGATTGATGAAATCATTTGTTGTCACTCCGAGTGCATTTGAGTCTTTTATGTTGATGTCATGTTCTCGTTTACTGCCAAAATAGTGAACCTGTATCCAGTGCTGTCATTCAGTGGGTTTCCAAAACCGGTTTTACTATTAACTTCTTCCATAAATGCAAAATGGCTTTGTGGTTTCATTTTTAATAAAATGAAAAAAAAATATTGTGTTTAAACCACTATTTAATAAATAAATGTTAACATGTTTCTGAAGCAAAGCTTCCCTCATGATGCACAGTATACTGATAAATAATTACAAGAATACAAAAATAATAACGTAAGAATGGACAAATTACAAACGTAAACAAAAATTAACAATAAGTGGTGAAAGTAGAGTCATTAATTAAAAATGTAAAAATAATTGAAAAAATTAAACGGTTTTTACTATTTTTCAAATAAAATGCCTTACATAACTAAACAAAGTTGTTTTTTTTATTATTTTTTATTTGTAGTATTGTAAATTATTTCTAATTTCGAAACTGTCAATTCATGGTGAAATTACAATATATATATTTTTTTAATTAAAAAACCTTTAACTTTTTTTCGACTGGACCGGTTTCACCCTATCACGGGTGCCGTCAGACTGGCACAATTAAAACTAAATCTATGGTATATATAGCTTTCTAATATTGTTTTTATTTATGGCTTTACTATTATGTTTTAAAAGTGCTTTCAGGTTGGTTTATTACCCTATGGAAGACGGATTACATTGTGTTTACTGAATCTATGGGTTTTAAAAATATATGTAATGTCATTCGTGTCAGCTTTTATTTGAACAGATGGTTATTTCTGCTTTTTTCCCCTGTGATTTCCGTCTTGTTTGCTAAAATGAATTCTATAGCAGTTTTTGTCATTTTAATTGTGCCAGTCTGACGATGCTCGTGATATGGTGAAACTGGTTCGGTCGAAAATAAATAAGTGGAAAAAAGTTACAAAGGTATTTTAATTAAAATCATTTTAATATTGTAAATGCTTATTTTTGTGAGAATGTAAATTCTTGTTATAGTAGCGCGTTTTTGGGTTCTCAGTGGGATCTCATTTTGAATGTTGACTTATTCATTTATTTATTACCCCCGAAAAAACCCTTGCAAAGTATTTTGTGTACTGCTTTAGTGCCTTAGGTAAATTTATGATACATTGGATTTGATGAGAACCCATCGAGCGTAATTTGGGTAAAAACCAGATTGACAGGGATATTTAGCTCTTATAAATGGCATATTGTATGGAATATAAATTTCTATAATCTCTACCTTTTAATCCAATTTGACATCTTCATATGCCTGCAAACGGTTTTTGCACTTTCACAACATGTACTGGAATTTTTTTTTGTCAGAAACCCGTTACTGTATAAACATTTGGTGACACCACAGAGCAAATAATACACAGATATGTCCTAACACGCGAGGGGCAGAAACCGAAATAAGCGGGGCGAGCTAGGCGTGCCGCCAATTTAAATAAAACACCAAATAAGTAAAAGGATTCGTCGAAATGATACTTATAGCTTATAGGGCAAGTTTATTAATTCTGACGTCAGTGGATGACACCCCGCTTATATCTCCATGTTGATATTGATTATGGACCACATTAGGATAGGGCGGATGTTTGCCTATTCGGCGATTCCGTCGCTGGCTTGATAACGACCGCTGCAATAACGACCGCTGCACGACGGCAGAGCATTAGCGTTGCTGTTCCAACCCGTTTAACGAACGCTCGCTAATAAAGCCGCCGTTATTACGGCGAGTGCCATTGTGTCATCCGTTACAAGGCCATCGCGATGCCGAACCGCAGAGCAGAATTTTGGTAGTAGAACTTCTAACAACTCCCGCAACTCACGGGTAAAAAAAAGCATTTTCAAACGTGGTCGTAAAATTTTCAGTGCCGAAATTCTAAGTCGATTTCTTTTTCGTATTGCAGTTTCTGGTTTGGTGATAGTTTAATGATAACCATCCTCCTATATGGTAGATGTCTAGACTTGAATTAATCGTGGTCAGAAAACTTGCATCAATATCGAGTAAAAACTCGTTGATTTTCTTTGTTTATTTTTACATCATTTTTCATAATTTATGTAATATTTGCGCTCTTTTTCTGGAATATGATCGAGAAAAAAAAAATGCCGTGAAAACAAACATGTGGAAAAATAACTTCACCATAATTTTTAGAAATATGTCAATAGGTACTTACTCTTACAAACAAACAAAGGTGTACCTAGTTATGATGAAAATAGTTTAGAAAAATCAACCGTGGGAAAAACGAATAAAAATTAAATAAATCATTTTTAAAAATCCCACTGTTTTAGTTCTTAGATTCTTAATTAATATTCTCGAGAGCACTTTGGCATTGGCATTGTTAGCATTCTAGGTTTTTTTTTGTTAAGTTTAGTTGATGTCTTTTGCGCGAGTTTTATTAAAAAAAACTTATTATTTAAGTGTTATATTCTTTGTTTATCACACCTGCTTGAAGACTTATCTTCCAAAGTAACGAGAATCATATTTGATTACGTACATGACGTAAGACAGCCAATTCGACTTGCTGGAAATTGCATGATTACAATCTTTCCGATAACTGTATTCAATTTAAAATTTAATCTTTACGAAATAAATTATAAGCCGAAATTGCAAAGCAATCCACAAATTAACGGATTTCCACAACAGTATAATTTCCAATCGTGGAATGCAATCTGTCTGAAACCTTTTAGTTCCAATTTGTGAGCTAATGTTGCATGTGGGATATACGAGTATATGTTTTGTTGATTTTTGGATTAAATCCATTCCGATAACTGCTGACAGTATTATAACCCATTGCTCTGTAACTACCTACTTGCATAGTACGTACCTTCCTACTTACTTATTTTTATACTTATGTTATTATATTGTGTACTATACACTTGTTATACTCCTTTGTACAACCTGCTGTTATAGTGTAATTACTGGTAAAACTGTAATTACGCTGTAACTACATACTTATATTGTACCTACTTACTTCTTTTATTATTTTATGTACTACACACATATTCTACTCCTTTGTACAACTAACCATAAGATAAATATATTTATACATAAAAGCCCTCAGGGCGCCAATAAATTATTTCGGAGGGAAATACAAATATATGCGTGGATAACTTTCCGTATATGTCAAATTCACGCAGAAAACAGCCGGGCAAACTTGTCAAGTACATTTTGAAAGAATTCTAAAGATTGATGATACCTGCGTAATATTATAAATCCCTTCTCATGCAAACTTGCTGTAGCTGTAAAACTTATAAGTTCATAAACTGAAAGAACGAGAGGTCAAATACAGATTTTTGCATTATGTCTCGTGCGACTATCAATCTACGAAAACAGCTTTTGCAATCCATAGTTTTTTTTGCATATTGTCTATTACGAAAGCTGCGTTCATAATAATAATTATTGCCAATGGCCATACATCCTAGCCTGTTCCATGTACGGCTATGGTTTTTTGCTGCCACCATATTGCGGTAGCGAGATGGATTTCACCGCTTTAGGCAACTCCGATACTTCATTGTTAATGACCAGGTGTCACGGGCTAGGCTTTAGTCATTACCCGTAATTACCTTAAGGCATTGGGCACACTTTAATAATTTTAATTTAAATGCATGTGACGAATTAAGCAACGACACGGATGGTTTGGAGCCTTAAGGTTTACAGTTTCACTGCGTAATTGAGAATCGCGCTGGACACACCAAAGAGATAAACCGATAGAAGTGTGGTTTGGGCAGTGTCTGTTACCTAAAAGCTCATTTTTTCCGTTCTTTTGGTGAAATTGATCAAACATTTTCAAATATCGATATTGTTTCGTGGAGAGATAATCAATTTCATTGGCCTGTCTGGGACCCAGGAGTCAAAAGGTCTTATGTAAATTGGTTCAGTTTTCTTCCAACTTGGTGGACATAGTACACGCTTCTATTGATTTTCTGTTCAGTGGCTGGACACCTGTGTCGCCGATACCAGATCTCTGGCAAACTTCTTACAAAACTGTGGGAAGAGATTTAATTACGTATACGAGTATACTTAAAAATTATTATAATCAATCTATCAAGATAAACAAGATTATCTCAATGATAGCAATTTGTATAATGATACCCATTATACTATTTGAAATATTCTGGTGCCTATGAAGAAGGTGTATGCAAAGCTATTGTGTTACTGTGTTACAAAATACTCGTATTTACCTTCCCTGTGTTGATCATTCATTTGAGGTGTAGGTACTCTTATATTTGAGTTTCTCAGTTTTTTAAAAGGTAATTTAAGTTTGGGTTTAATTTATTTTCCAGTTTTGTACAGCGCTAAGAAAGATTCCAACCACAACCGCGCCCATCTTCCCTCTGTGTTTACTCTGTCGCCACAAATACTCGTGATCTTACTATTTTACAAAACTACAGACATCATTACATTACGTATTCAAGACATTACTCGACCGGACTGACTGCAACTGGGGAAATTTTGTATAAATACCCAATATGCACCTTATAGACCTAATACAGTAGAAACCCGATAAATCGTTCTCGCATTCATCGTTTTCCCGCATTTGTCGTTTTTTTTATAGACAATACTTTGTCCACAAATAGAGGCTAGTTAGCTTATCTTTTTATTCAAATTTACATCACACAAAATTTGTCTCTGATTTTAAGACTTTCCCGGGTTGATCGTTTTTTAGGAGCCCTTAGAAAAGGATTGATCGGGGTTTCACTATATGCACGCACCCCCTTCATATCAAACAACCACCCTTAATAATATTGTACTCGATTTGTTTCATACACATAAAAGCATTCCGCTGAGATGCCTCAGTTGTAACTTCTCCCTCTTTCTGATAAACATCCCATGCCTCAGAAAGAGAGGTTACAACGGTAGAACCACACCTCTAGTATATTTTCCAATCAAAATCTGTGGTATTATGTCAAAGTGTGATTAGTGCAAACATGACATTAAATTTGAAACTTTCAAATCATTATTTATTTCTTTAAAATGGAAGGTAAAAAGTTTCACTAGTGGACCGTTTATTTGTGTATGTGTACGAGTTATCACAATTATTTTGAACAACGCAAAACACAATATGAATGACATACTTTTCACAAAATTATTTTCACTTATCAATATATTTTACAATAACATAAAATAACATTTCTTTAGCGCGGTTTTGTATTATTTCCCCTCATATAACGACGTATTGATTTTAGACTTCAATATATCGCACTGTCGTAACTCAAAATATGTCACACTGAGATTATAGACTTTGAAGTATTTGATCTTTACTACGTTTTACGGATTATGATATATCGTCCCATCAGACCTAAAAATCACGGTGAAATCAAAATGTGTCGTACGGGTAGTATATTTCACCTCTAAGAGGTCGATATTTAAACACGAATCGAGACTCTTGCCTGTTGGCATTACAATTTGAAAGTACTGGTAAATTAGTTAGATCTCCTAATAACTGTGCAATATGTATGACAGTTTAGTAGAGATGTTTTTTTTACTACGCAGTGCTAATCAGGTAATATTTATTTTATCTACTTATTTGTAAAAAAAAATAATTAAAATTAACCCAACAATAAGTTTGTCTAAAAAGGGTTTGTTTGTGTGGGTAACTATGTTATTTTAATAAATTGCATTTTTGGTAGGAGTTCTATCAAAGTATTAACGTAACTCAAAACACCTGATTTCACAGTTAATTGCGGGAATGCGATGTAATATTATTGTACCTCCTTCCTAGTTTCTACGTAGGTACACTTTATATCCATCATATTATTTTATTTTCCTTTCCTGGCGATAGAGAGAGACCACAACAGGTGTCTGCCCCGGGGCCGCTAGACAGAACCCATTAGTGGGAGGGGAGCGACAGTAGTTTTGCCAGTTCGTTGGTTCGACGCCCGGTCAAAGTTGGGTACCTACTACACCTTGTCGGCTAAAAGGACATTGACCTTAAAATGTTCGGTCTGTGTTATGCTATTGGTTGTATAACTTTATTTAGTCTATTGTTATTTTTTGTAAATCATTTATATTTATAGCATCGGCGTTTGAATGTATCATTTTACCTTGATTAATCAGGCGTCACCACTTACTTTTTGTTTCATTCGTTGGTATTTTTGATACGACTGTTTTAATTTGCTTAAATGCTTTTGGATATAATACATTCCATTCATTTGATAGTAATTATTTTTTATATTTCTAAAAAAAATACTGTCCGCGTGAGGAAGTTTTATTGAATTTAACACTACCTTTGTACATACCACTTTATGTGTACAAACACGCCAACCGGTTTCGGCAACCATGCCCTTTCAGAACAGATATAAACGTGAGTATATTACATCTGCCTGTTGAAAGCACGACTGCCAACACCGGTTTTTATGTTCGTATAAACAACAATGCGCACACGATTCATTGTTAATATTTTTTTACAAATTTACAGAAAAAATTAAAATATTTATCGTATAATATGCAGGAATTTGCTATTTTCGTTACAGTTTTTCTTCAAAGAGTTGGAATTGTTTGACGTGTGATTTCGACATGTTACGGTACAGAATCACCTTCGAAATAATTCATAGCATTTCATCATGTTATGATTTGTGTCACTGTGAATTTATCGTTTGATAGCGATTGCGTACTAAAATGAATTTAACTTTGTAAACATACTTATTAAGTGCACGTGCGGTGTACACCCAATTGAAGTGCATTCCAGTCTATTTTAAGAGGTTGTGCGTTTTGGAAGTTATCGACGATATTTCGCAAGCTTATTCTTAACGTTTTTCAACTATAAAGTGAAATAAATGTATTATGTTATATACATTACTAGCAGAAGTACCCGGGGTTATGAATGGTTTGGAGTAAAGCTTTGAGGTTGTGATGTGTTACCCCTACCCCTACCCCTATCGCTACCTCTATCCCTACCCCTACAGTTACTTCTACCCCTACCCCTACCCCTACCCCTACCTCTCTTCTTACCACTATCCCTACCTCTCTCCTTACCACTATCCCTACCGCTTCAGATACTGCTACCCCTACCGCTACAGATGCCGCTACCCCCACTCCTACCCCACACGTACCTATCTACGTTGTTATATATCACTTTTGTTGTTGTTTTTATACGTGTAAAATATATTTCAAATGTCATCAAGGAAATCGCCTTTGCCCTACAAATTTCAGTCATAATTTTTTTTTGTAAATCTCATGACGCCAGGGCTTACCATTCGAGTTATACATTATCTACTAACTTAACAACATAACTGTCCATAATTCCATTCCCACCTATCTTGGCATGTACTACTTAACTAACTAACTTCACGTCGTTTCCCCGCAGGGGTAGGCAGAAAGGACGAACCGGCAAACAACTCGATTTTGGCATACACTTCTTGCTTCATTTACATTTATACATCGTCTCATCCATTCTCTTCTATTATTCCGACTTCTGACATGGCCCGACTCAAGTATTTGATTCACTTCATCGTGTCATGTCTTCTTCGGGCGTCCCCGGCTTCTTTCATTCACATTGGCGTCATATAATCTTCTTAATCTCCTTTCCTATTTATTCGCTCTATATGTCCAAACTATCTTAGCGTCCCTTTCTTAATCTTACTCATTACGCTTACATCAGAATTCATTACATTCTTTACGAATTTAAATATTTTTCTCACGACCATACATGTTTTTAACACACATTCGCCCCAAAGATCTCATTTCTACGGCATTCAGTTTACTTTCATCCTTCCTCTGCCAATTTCATGCCTCATTGCCATACATCAGGGTTGATATCAGCACTCCATTGTGGCCTGCTAGCTTCGCTTCTTTGGACAACTTTTTGTTAGCGCCAACCGCGTTCAGTCCTCCGTTAATGGAGTTTCCTGCATTCACCATTCTTTCAATATCCACGGTCTTTCCATCTCTCGTAAACATATTTCCCAAACGTACAAACAAACCCATAGACTACTTCGCATTATTACATCGTCTCGTATGTACACATGTTTGTTTTATGCCAACTATCGACATAATGCGTCTCAAGTATTTAATTTGTATCTGCCTGGGGCGTCACCGCTTCTCATTGCGTCCACTCGCATTTAATATCTTCTCTTAACTGCTCTGAACAAATTTTCTGCTTTATAGTTACGATTAAGTATGTATTTATTATAGTGTGCCGTTATTTCCTTCTTTGAAGCACACCGCCCTTTCGTCTACGTATTTCCATTGTTCTTGGCGTGACGTGTGAACATTAAAATACATCCATCCACCTTCATTCTGCACTGGCCAGTTGGTAC